>VXAV01001349.1:570244-619646 GCA_013399715.1 Alectura lathami
TGTTTGTAAAGTCTCCAGAGAAGCTTGATTAAAAAAAGAAGGAGCTAGGGTGCACCAAACTAGGCAGTGTTAGCACAGGTATCCTTCCTCTGCAAGTTTTCTAAACGAAGCTCAGCATTCAGCTAAGATCAGTCACCATCCAGGTTTTGCAGGGGAAGTGACTGATGGCAAATCATCAACAACTGGCAGTGATGGAACTTGACTGCTGTGCACATGTCCCTCTCCAGCATTCCCAGTATTCTGCTGTGTTGGCTTTCCTGTTAAAAAAAGACTTTGTTCTCAGAAAGCCATTACTGGAATAAATGTATTCTGAATAATTTGAGGATGCAGAGTTTATAGCCCAACAGGCATCACACCGCAGAGGACTTAAGCTTGCTAAGGAATCTGCCAGAAAGTGCTAAATTTAGTGGTTTACATCTTGGTGTGAAGTTTTCCTTCCACATTTGGGACATCTCATCTTCATTTTCAGGCAGACGTTGAGGTGACCTGCCAGGAGCTGCAGTGCACTTCTGATGAGCAGCATGCACAGATGCGTTGCCAAAATCTACAGCTAGCTCCTCAGTAATTTCCAGAAGTGTTTGTAATTTTGAGCAGGGAGCATGAAAACAGCTGGTATTATTTAAAAACTGAGTAAATCTTTAAGTTGACTTGTTCCGTTGCTGTACTGTTGCAACACAGCCCAAATGTCACGTCTCCTTGACTGTTTCAGTCATGACTTTGGGGAGAATATATAGCATCAGGCTAGGAAAAAAAGAAGTCAGGAAATTTAATTTTCAACATGCTTCATTTCTGACCTCTTTGAAAACTTGAAAATACAGTTTGGGCATCAGAGGAGCTCGGCGTGTGAAGTATGAGAGCTGACAGCAAGGGTTTTATAGTACTACTGGGGCTGTTTATAGCAGGGAGCCTTCCTAGGAAGTGATTGGACTGAATGCCATATACTATCTCTGGAAAAAAAATAAAAAATTGCAGACATGGAGAATCTGCAGCAGAAGCTTTCTCAGGTCTTCCAGCAAAGGGCTGATTTGGCAGAGAGCGTCACGCTTGTACACCTGCTTGCAAGCAGGGTAGAAAGATATTCCAAACGGCCTGTGAATTTCATTACAGTCCTTCCACCAGAGCCACTCATGGGTGTGGTGTTGTAATGGCCTGCCAAACAGATGGGTTGTGAAATACACAGCCCATCTGTCTTTATCATGCTTGTTTCCTCTTTTATTAAAATGTTAATGAATATAGTTTTTATTTATTATGCCATGACATGTGCAGCATCACTTTCCAGTAGACAAATGTGCAATCTGCGTAACCGTGTGGGCTGACAGGAATGTTTCTTTTGATGGAAGGAAACTTCTTTGTAAAGTTCCTCCAAGGAAAACAAGCACAGAGAGCCCTGTGCAGTTAAAGATGTTTTCTCCCTTCTGCAGGGCTTTTAACAAGCACTTCAATCAATTTCAAATGTTAATTATCCCAACAGATTCTCCGTGGAAGGTTCACCTCTCAAACCTTGACCCGAAGATGACCGGTGTCACTGTGAGCGGACTCACTCCAGCCCGAACCTACCAGTTCAGGGTGTGTGCAGTTAACCAGGTGGGAAAAGGCCAGTACAGCTCCGAGACCAGCAGGTACTGTGAAAGTAAATGCCTGTGTGCTGGGAGAAAAAATGCTGTTTGTGAGAGAATAAAATAAAGTTATCCTTTGCACAATAACCAGGGAGTGGAGCAGTTATCATTACCCAGGCCTCTGGAGAGTGCTGTGCAGCTGTTAGTAATTGGTGATAATGGCAATTAGGCGATGCAGGCTATCAGCACACAACGGGAGAGGTGCCCTCCTATTTCCAGTGTATCAGCTGAACAGAATCTTGGAAAGTGGTCAGATAAGTGTATGCGCAACCCAAATATTTTTTCTTCCAATTGTGTTAAGTCACTGCAGGCCCTGGAAGGACTGCAGCTTTCACCCGATCATTGCCATGTCACTTCTGGAATTCACTCAGACGTGACATAGAAGGATGGCTTCATCAAACTGAGTTTCAAATGCATCCCCCTTCCTCTGTGAACCAAAGCTTGCTGTGAGCTTGAATTGCAGAGGAGCTGAACTCTAAATGGCTTTTCCAAAATGTAGGAATTTGATATGAAAAATATTGAAAGAGCTGAAAGAAACAATTTGGAAGGAGTCACAGACACTGGACCTGAGCTCTAGCTCATTCAGGCTTGTAATCTTTTTAAAGAGTTGCAGCAGCCTGGGTGATTCAGAGAGAATAAGGTTACCTCAGCTGTCTGTCTTGCTACTAGCTTAACTGATTTCTTATTATGCTGATTTGTTGTAACTGTTTCATCCATGTCTTCAGCACTTTGATCAGCATTGTATTGCTTTCCAGTCATCAGACTCTGATAAACGAAACTGGTTCACATGGAGTTGGATCCATGAAACAGAAGTGTTATCTATCACTTACTGAGATACCCACCTCCACCATGTTCTTTTATATTCAGGTTAATGCTGCCTGAGGAGCCACCCAGTGCCCCACCTAAAAACATCGTGGCCAGTGGGCGCACCAATCAGTCCATCATGGTCCAGTGGCAGCCTCCTCCTGAAAGTGAACATAATGGAGTTCTCCATGGGTACATCCTAAGGTAAGTAATTTTCTTCCCTGGAAAGTCAGGAGCTAGACTCATGTGTGCATGAGGGAGTTCTTAATGGTGTGATTCAAGAATGTATTAAAAGCTATTCCTAATTCCATTAAATATATTAGTTATTCTTTACAAATGCCATGGCTGCATTGGTTTATTACAGATGAGAAAAGGCCTCTGCTCAAATGGCCCCGAGGGTGCAGACATTTGAATTCTAGCCTCTCTTTCTAGAGGCCTAGTGAGCTCTGGTCTGCTTTTTGCTGTTAGCTACTCTGAATGGGCCTGCTGTGTGGGCTGATTTCCTATGGAAACTCTCAGCATCCAGACAATTTTTTTGCCATTTTCAAAGTGAAGTGAAGCACCAATTACTAGAAGTGTTTACATGGGAAGTTGGTACGGCACAGCCTGTGCATTGCAGATGTATATGTGCTTGTTACAACCTCAGCTTATTGCTGGAGAGCTTAATTACCTTACTGAAAGACACAACAAAGGGCTCTCCACTACAGAATAGCAAGAACAGAGTCAATAACCATCAGTTGTGTGCCAAACAAAATGGAAAAGGGGAACGACAGTTCAAATGCTTTGTGGCAGACCTTAATTTGGTTTCGAAAATCAGTCATTTGAGTGAGATTCTTTCTGTTCCAGCTGTATTAAGGAGGGAAAGATTCAGACAGGTAACTGAGCACCCTTAATACATTCAGTCTTTTGTTTACGGAGGATTTACTTTTAGGAAAGAGTGTTGCCACACTGAGAGACTTTGCTGAGCATTTCCATTTTCTTATTTTTTAGGACCCAGTTATTCACTCCTACCCAATTCATCTACAGCGTCCTGGCTTATTTGGCTTCCCACATTTCCTGTGATGCTAGCAGCCAGCTGGGGCCTTACGTTTAGTAAGGGAGGCATTATCTAAATCAGAGTTTTTGTGGAAACTCACAAGCATTGCACCACCACTGACATATTTTCAAATGATGGTTACAGCCTGTAGTAGGCAGGTTGCTGACATTTTTCATGCAGTACCTTCCAATCCTACTCAAAGATAACTAAGTGCTACAGTATAAACACCAACATGTTTGATGTCTACATGTTTGTCTAGGCCGCAGAGCAGAGAAAGCATTAGTTCAGAAGGAATGTAAGATTATCGTATGAAAGCACAGCTGTCCTAGGTAATAAACCAAGCTGTTCTCCCAAGACAAAATGTGTGGCCACAGCAATATGTGCACTGAAGAAAAGTCTTCCTGCCCTGATTTTTGTAGAACAAGGGTACAAAAAAATGAAAACCGCCACGCATCCCTGAGACCTAACGCTGAAGACATGCAAGATACTAAACTGATGGAACACCTGATCTTTAAAAGTGAAGGTGCACTGCACAAGTCATACAGAGTATACATCAAAGTCTATGGTGAGAAAAATCATGAAGACATGACATTTCTGAACTGGCCTTCTTCCTCTGCCCTTTTTCTCACCGGCAGTACTGCATGAAGAGGAGTGCCATGCTAACAGCATAATGGATTAAATCACAGGAGCACTCCTCACCTTGGCTGCTAGGTGTGAGACAAAACACTGCTGCACAAAGAATTGACTTTGCCTTCCCAGGAGACAAAAGAAAGGAATAAAATAAATAAAGATATTCAATAAACTCAGCTGAGGGCTGATATTTCTTAATTTCCATTTGTATTTCATACATGGAGTTGTAGCATCACAGATGTTAAGTAAGACAAAGTACAGGCAGACAAGCAACTCCTCAATAGAGAAGAGAAGTTGTCAGTGATTAAGAACTAATCTCTTTATAAGAAGACTTTAGAACAAAATCTGTGGCTGAAGTACTTGGAGAAGTTGTCTAGCTGTAGCAATTGCACCAATTTAGCTTAGATACATTTAAAATCAGACAGGAAGATGTCAATGAAATTGTTATGTGCCAGTGAGATTTTGGTGATTATTGTGAAGCAGAAGATGAGTAAGAGTAAGAGTGCATAAAAATATTGTGGTGAATAAGAATCCAAATGTTCCTGTATTTGTGTTTTTTGTGGTACATTAATGCCTCATGCCCCTTCCTTGGTCTCCCTGTTTCTGGTTTGTTGTGGGTTACTATATTGTAGGCATCCATTGTAGCATTTTAATAAAGCGAGGAAAACAAACAGTATTATTCACATTCAGAGATTTGCAAGGTTTGTTTGTTTTCTATAATTTATTTATTCTCCATACTTTCTTGGCCTGAAGAGACACATCAGAAGGGCTGTCTTCTGTAATACAGTTTTCACAGGGGAAAATATATTCTATTTTCCAGCTTCTCATGCCTCAGCAGAACGTTAATTGGGGTGTGTACTGCTCACCCTTATTTGGTACAGCCCTTCTAGAATTCTTGCATCTCAATTCTTCAGTCTCAAATTTATTCAGTCCTTGTTTTAATTGCACTGCGAAGTGAATCCTGGTGGAAGCCGGAGGTGGCACAGCCTGCAACTCTAGAAGGTCAGAGCCCTCTGAGTTCTTTCTTTTCAGTCTTCAGAGAAGGAAAAGAACATTTCTCAAGCTGATTTACAGCAGCACCCTGATAAAAATCACATCTGGGCAATTTTTTTTCTACTAAATCACAGTTTTTACTAGACAAGCCACATTTAAAAAGCTGTAATTTTTCTGCAGCCATAAAATAGGGTAAAATGCCCATTTTGTTTAGCCCTGTGCATGTAATCTCAGTGAGATCAGATTATAAACACTGGAGCAGTCATACAAGACGTGGTCTTATCAGGAGTATTAGTCTGTTGATTCTGATTATTTTTCATTATTCTTTCTGTAATTCTACTATAAAAGTGTGGATATTGCCTCTTCACAAAGGAAGCTATTTTGCTAGTCAGGATATTTTCTATAATTGATACCAACTAATTAACAGCAAATTTTTCTTCCCATATGGTAGGTATCGTCTGGCTGGCCTCCCTGGAGAATACCAGTATAAGAACATCACCAGTGCAGAAATTAACTACTGCCTAGTGAAAGACCTGATCATTTGGACCCAGTACGAAATCCAGGTGGCATCTTACAATGGAGCTGGGCTGGGAGCATTCAGCAGACCTGTGACAGAGTACACGCTGCAGGGAGGTGAGCAAACCAGGACAATACATGCTTTATTATCAGAGTTTAAAGCACAGTTTCCTAAGAGATGTCCCACCTAACAACTTGTAAATGAGAGGTCAGTCAAATTTGACAGATGGCTTTGGGGAGTAGCAAAGAAGTAGGAAACACACATAATAGGAAGCACTCATAAATTCAAGTGCCTAAGCAGAAACAAGACAAGACTCTACTGCTGTCCTTTTGTAGAAAAAGCTCTGCGTAAGCTCAGAAATTATCTGTTTTTCTTGACTTTCATGATGACATCCTACCACACTTGCAGGTCAGAATCAGCTGCAGCTAAAGTTACAAACAGAGATGCTGAAGAGAGCTGGGATCCCATGGAATGGAAGTATAGAACATGTGACACCCAGGGGCTGAGCCTTTTCTAATAGGGGTGGCATAGGGAATATGGCAAGGAGTTGGGTTTACGGTGGTCAGGGTATACAATATGCCACATATGTAACATAGGAGACAAAAGCAGAGCCAACCAACGTCATCAGTTCTGACGATCACAGAATATCTTGTTTTAGAAATACTGGAATAAATTTTAAGGGAATTGTAGAAAAAAAAATGGAGCCTGTGTAGAAAGTATGTTGTGTAGCATTTCGGGAATGATGCATTTGCAGAGGAAGATAAAATGATCTTTAAAGCCCTAATTTTTATGCTATGGCTCTTCTACACCTTTCTGGTAAGTGCTTTAAGAAGAGTATAAATTACATCCAAAAAAGGATGTGTAATTACTTTTTACAACCAGTGTAAGGCATGTTTACACCTCTAGACTGGTACAAAAATCTGTGGGATAATTAAGTGCCAGACCCTTAAAGCTTTCTTATATTCCCATAATTGCAGGAGTATGCTGGATTCTGAACAGTGGACAGTATGTAGTCTCTACTTTATTGGTCATAAAACAATTAAACTGTTTTAAAAACTTGGAGTTTTACAATACCTCAGTTAATTTATAATCAGTGAAGATTATGTAGTTGTTTGTTAATTGTTACTTGGAGTGCATTATAACGTGATTAGATACAACTTTAGTTGTAGGGAGATCTTTAAGAAAAAAATTATTTGCATACAATACTAATTAACCACAACAGTTAAACCAGGAAGCTATCTGTATTTTGTCTTAGGGCATCTAAACTCTCACAGTTTAGAGGAGCCTAGACACACTCAGCATCTTTGTAGAAGTATTTACAGCAGACCTTGAAATATTTTTTTTTTTTTTTAATTCTTCTCTTTACAGCCAGGATTAATGTTTTGTATGCTGCTATTCTCCGCTGAGAATTGGTTTGCACACAGAATTTGAATCTATTTTGTGAATATGCTTGCAACTCATTACTTTGTTTATTTGGACATTTTAAGCTATCATAGCACCTCAGCCTTCCATCTGTTAAGATTCAAGTTTGGACTTCACACTCTTTTTCTTAAACCTTCAATTGACTCTAATTTCCCTTGATATTATGTGCTGTTATCATCATCCTTTATTGATTGGTTGTCTGTTGTCATTTATAAGGATATAAACCCTGTGTTATAAATGAAGAGTAATTAGTCCTGCATTCATATTAACTGTCAACAGTGTTTATACTGCAGGACTACCTGCAGTGGCCTGTTTGTCTTTATACAGTTTCTAGCTATTCAACAGTGGGCAGACATGGTAAAAAAAACTGTTTATTTTCTGTTTTGTTTTTTTTTTTTTAATGAGTATTTAATAATAGCAGTACCTAATTCCATCACAGATGCTGTCATCTCCTAATGGACGCCATGCTGGATTTCTGTGCAAATCACTGGAGTCTACTCTAAAAACTTGAAATCTTTTTACATTTAGAATTGAAAAGAAGGGTGGCTGGCTACCCTCAGTATAGTTGGAAATTGGCTTAATATAAAGTCTCTGTAAGTAACGCACTACTGTCCGAATCCCTGCTCATTTATCTTTCTTGCAGTTGGGAAATGACAGGCAAAGCCAGTGTTTTCTTGCTCTAGAATGTCCTCCCTAAACCAAACCAGCAGGAGTAAGAAAAAGCCATGTGTAAAACTACCCTGTAAATCATACTCTGATTTTAATATGAGCCGAGGTAAATGTCAAAGACACACACTCCCATCCATCCCCCTCTCCTGCTATGACCACCACCACCTCTATTCTGACATGCATTAAATGATGTGAGCCGTGCTGGCAAGAACCTGTCTGTCTGCTGATGAAAAATACCTGGAATGCCTCGTATTAATCAAATGTGCTCTGCAGTCAGAGCCTGGCAGGAAATGAGCGCTGGGACCAGATCAGCCCATTGGCAGGAGCAGATCAGCACATTGGCATCTTTGTCGGGAAGAATATTGACTGGCCATATAAGCTGTGGATTTATACCAAAACTCAGTCCATTAATCCCTTATTAGTCCTCTGGCGTTGCTATAGCCGCTGATAACTAATCAGCTACTCAAAGCGCTTTGAAAATCACCAGCTTCTAGGACATAGCCAAAGTTGGAAGATGCTGAAAGATGATCTAAACTTGTAGTGAGGCTGGCACGTAATGTCAGCTAGATAAAATGTCAGAAAGACTTACTGACAAAGCCCTGAACTGCCTAGCACTGGGGTCAGGCAGTTTGACTGTCTCTAAATCTTGAAAGTCTTTTCAGAGTGATATTCAGCCTAATCCTTTGATGCTCTGTGTATATAGGTCTTCCTTCATCAGGGCTCCTCCAGCTGCTCCTTACTTTGATGTTACTTTTCACTGGGATTTGGGCCAGCCTTCTGCATAGGGCAAATTTTACTTATTTAAACAGTGTCCTGCAGCACTTTTCATTGCTATACGAAAAACTGACATTTTCCAATACTTTTTCTTATGAGCGGCTTTGTGAGATGCGTAACATCTTTCTGGATGGCAATGATGTTGTCTCTGCTCCGTACTATTGGCCGTGTTTACCTTTTCCTGCCAGCTGATTCGAGAATGCAGAGTCTTCCATCTTTTACTTTGGGCTGTCATTTTTATCTCACTAGCATGAATACTTCTGAGCTTCTCTCTCCTTGAAAAACATCCAACACGTCTCAGGTTTGGCCATGGCAAGATGTGTGGGTAGAGACAGAGCTTTCATTAGACTCCTTGCATGGGAATTAACCCACTTTTGTGTCTGCTTTAGCAGATAGGTTTTTCTTTCGATGCATATCCCAAAAGCCATGTCCTGAAGTTCAGAAGTCTCAACGTGTGGTTGGTTATTGTTTTATTTTCCCTACTGTGTTGTGCGTGGACACCTTGAAAGGCCAGGAAAGGCTGAACAAGAGGCCTCTTGTGAGTCAAAGCCTGGGAGTCTTGCTGATGTGGAGAGAAGGTTAGAGCCTGTTCAGCCAGACCCAGAGCACTTTCTTCCTCAGACAGGAGGAACTCAATCAGATAACTTCATAAGGGCTGAGACAGAAGACTTGGGGAAATCTGGTAACTGTCCGTGTTGACTGAAAGCTTCCTCCTCTGTGTAGGAAGTAATCTTGGAACAGAAATCTCTGCATAAGGGGTATCCTCTATAAGCACTCCATTTTATCTCAGTTTGAAGAGTTTTCCCATAGGCTTTCTTACCAAAAACATCTTAAAGATCCCCAGTCGCTTCACTTGCGGAACTTACTAACAGCCACGAAGCATCCGTGGATGCCATTTCGGGCCCAGCTGGTGCAGTGCAGAAGCAGACTGGAGTTGTAGCTTCTGGATTTTGTAGCTCTCGATGTTATCACTGTTAAGGGCCATTTACCATCTACTGTTTTTTGTTGTTGTGTTTGTCTCAATGATTTCACAAAGGCTGCAAAATTATCAGTTGTCTGGGTGAGACCCTGGCTCCTAGCTCTTAATAAAGAAGTAAAAGTTTGTCCTTTGTGAGAGGCATGTAAGAAAGGAAAAAGACATTTCCCAGCTGCAGGAAGCAGAACTCATCAGTTAGTGCCAAGCCTCGCACTTTTGAATTCCACATATTGGCACGTGTAGAAGAGCAGAGACCACTGTTTCTGTGCACCTACTGCCGTTCAGAACACGGCAAAGGTTGTCAGCCCGGTGTGCAGGGGAATAGGCCTTGCAGGAGGAGCTCTCCCCACGGCTCCCAGCGCGTGGTAGGAACAGCTGAATCCTCACACAGAGGAAAACCTGCAGCTCCCTGAGCCTGCCTCTCAGACGTGGAAGCTGCCAGCTCAGAGGTCAGGAGCTTGGGAGGAGCAGAAGACTTCTCCAAGCCTTCGCTGAAGACCTGTATTTAAGACTTGCAGCCTGGCTGTCGGAATCATGCTATTTGCACATAGCTACAGGCAGACTAATTACATGTGCACATGCTTACCCTGAATGCCTTCTCTTCTCTCAGCTACCTCATCAGCCAACCCTTTTAATGGCTTTTATCTAGAGTGCGTCCATGACCTTTTCTACTTAGAATGCTGCACATTAGCTTGCAGTCCCGGGAGCTGAGCTCTTAACAGATTTCCAGCCACGTGAACTTTATAGGGTAACAGTTGGCTTTGTCTGACCAATTTGATCTGTGGTTCCGAGATGACTCCCAGATGGGTCTCCAGTGTGAGATGGTTTGGGAATGCTTGCAAACATCATGAAGAACGGATTTAAAAACCAAGCACGTAAATACTTGGGGATTACTTTTGAAACAGCTATTTGACATCGGTAGATCCTGTGCTTCTTGACAAGAAGCTTGCAGGGAGAGGATAGATATCTACCACTAAATTAGGAAATTCTTGATGTGGACAGCTGGAGCTTCAGCAAGGTGCTAACCATGATCTTGGAAAAGTATCTGAGTTTTGAACTGACCGGAAGGTCATCTGTTACAGCTTCTCTCAAACTTTTTTCTTTTTTTAATGCAAAACTGTTCAGATACCCAAGGAAGTCTTTAAGATCAGGGCATCATAAGAGGAGAACTTTATACTGTCACTTTGAAGTAAATTTGAGGTCATAATGCTAATATTTTACTGATTAAAATATAAAAATGTATTATATTACATCTTCTGCAGTATAATTAAGCTTATGCATATTAGATAGACCATGTTCTTTCCATCTTTTAAATTCATTCATTGTGTTGCAGATGTTGATACTTCAATAAAGATTCCAAAGATGAATTGTGTTATAAATCATGGTTTCCAGCATTCTGAAGGGTTTAGGTTTTCTGCTCGTGATTTTTACCATTTCTGTTATCACTGCAGGTACTCTGTGCTGTGATGGTTTGTTCTTGTTTCAGAAAATTACCTCTAATGAAAGAAAAATATTTCACTTTTTAAAAGAAATAATTAACACATTTCGAAAACTGTAGTAAACCTATCCTAACGTGCTTCCCCAGTGTGCTACAGTAAGGACTATAAATGAAAACATGGGGCTTGCCAATGCAGGTTTTTTTCCTCTCAAAATTTTCAGCATTTTGAATTGTATCTAAAAGACTCATCAGACTCTTAGGAGAAAATCCTTGTGTTATTGAAATCACTAGACATTTGCTATTGATCATATAGCATCTGTGGAGCCCTGCACTAAAAAAAAATACCCACAGAAATGAAGCCAGCTAGTAAGGCTTTAGGAGAATGATGAAGACAGAGGGAGTGTCCTGCTGGGAGCAGTAGTACTGCTAACTGTAGCCATCAGTCACCAGGGTGTGTTTCTTGTGCTCTGCTTACCGCTGCTGTGTTCTGTATTTCTTCGGGGATGGCAGTCAGGGAACAGCTTATGGGTTGGGTATAGACTTTCTGTGTAGTTTTTCCGTATTGCAGAATCAGCTCAGCACATGTAAATAGAGTGGTAGTGTAACAGTTCAACAGGAGGAAGAGGAATGGAGAGGAGGATGCCCAGCTGATTCAGCCCTCATGGCAGAAGGAGATTAATCTAGCAGTGATATCCAGATGACTTTCTGATAACAAACTAATTTGAAGGTTTCTTATACGATTGTTTTCTGCAGTAGCAAATCTGAGGCAGCCATAGTATCAGAATGTTCCAATATGTAGGAAAGAATTAATTTTCAATTAAAAAAAAAAATTTGCATCAAGTATCAATTATACAAAGTATTGAACACAAAAGCAAGTTGAAATGTATCTTGTGGCTCTCATAAAAACAGTTTCATCAAAGAACATGAGTAAGTAAAAATACATTTGGTAGGGGAATGTAGCCAAAGGAGCTCGTTATGACTGTGTATTGACTTAAATATATATATGACTGCAAATCAGGATGATTTGGTGAATCTCTTAACTACAAAAACTTTATGATGTCTACGGGTTGCTAAGATTATTGGAACCTTCTAAAAGCATACAGGAATTATGATGTATGGCAGGAAATAAGGCCTAGATTCTAATGAAAAATTAGAGTAGGATCAGATACATTCTGTTTTTAGAGCTCAATAACTGAGCACAGTTCATAAATTGTGACATCAGGTTTTAAATTAGGGCAAGACAGTTCTGAATAATTTGCTCTTTCTGAGGTTAAAAAAACAAATGTGCAGAGCTAAATTTTCAAGCCAGTAGTCATCAGGGAGTTTTAGTGTCACACGGCATGTAAGTGGATGTTATTGTCTTCTTTCAAACCTGATATTCCTGGATTTCTCCGGCTTTCTGTGTTGATATTTCTAGGTTATGGTTGTCTTTGATAAGTGTCCACTTTCCCAGCTCTACTGGCTGCAACCTTGCTATAGCTTGTACACCAGTTAGGAATAAGGGCCCTTTATATCTCCTTCAAACAATTGTAGCTTTTGGTGGACAAAGGGACATTTTTACAGTTCTGACCTTAATGTCTTGATTTCTCCTCCATTCAAAGACACATCTTCCAAAAGTACCTTGAAGCTTTAAAAGTTTGTGACCTGTTTTTGAAAAGTATGGAGCAAACCAGTATTTCTCAGTGGGAATTACGGATGCTTTTGAGAAGCACGGGTCGTTGGGCTTTAGTAGAAATTTTCCCTTGAAAGCAGAGGGAACAAAGCTTGTCGAGCTTCGAAACCACTTGTGGATAGTTTCTCTGTCATAGAATACAAATGCACATGGCTGTCAATAGTCATGTTTTTGCAGCTTTATTAAACTTACTTTTCAGGATTCAAAGAATATTAAGGATATTAGCACATTCTTTTATGCTCAAATAGCACTTCTTAAACTTACTTGATAGTATCAGAAAAATAGACCTGGCTATTAGTATTCCTTCCTCTGAGAACTACAGAAATGGCGTCGTAAAGCAAGGAGTTGAAGAAATTGTCTTTAAAGAGACATAATGTTAAATGACAAAATACTTCTGCAGTGGTTTTCTGAAACCAGTATGCCTCTGTGTTCCATGCTTTTTGTTTTGTATTTGTATTATCTGCCTAATTAAATACTTGACATAAAATGTTTACACAACCTTTAGTAGATTTGAGGCTGTATTGGTTCAGACTATATGTAATAAATTCAATATACATGAATGAATATCTTATCAAGATAAAGTGAGAACATCTTCAATTCCCAAGGAAAACCTTTATTGCATGTGATATGACTGGTCCTAATTTTTTTAGCAGCAGTAAATAATAAACAGATGCTGTCGCCAGGTTATAATTCTCAATTAGGATTTTAATTGCACAGACCCTGTGTTTGCTAGTTTGAGCTGGGGAATTGTGTAGTGTTAAAAGACTCAAGAAATTTCTTGGTGAAACTTCATTCTCAGTGCAGTCATGAATAATTGAAAGAGATGTGTTCACCTATCATTACCTAGCTTCTGTCTCAAGTCTTTATGTGAAACTCATCATGGAGTAATAAGCTACAGAAATCACTTCTTCCCCTCCCCTTGAAAGAATTTCTGATACAGAATAAGAGGTAACTCAATTACCACTCTTTCCAAGTCATTGCTGGTTACCATATCACAAGGAGTGCATCCTTTTCTCAGAGTTGTTACTACTTTGTGACTCGTGAGTGGCAGTGAACAGGTTCGGTACTCACCTTTCCCCTTTACCCCTCACCCCTTCTCCGTTCTGTTCTGCTTGCTTTCCCTCGGCTGACGGGAGCAGTGCCTACAGCTCCGCCGCAGAACGTGCAGGTGGAAGCCGTGAACTCCACCACCATCCAGTTCCTCTGGAGCCCTCCGCCCCAGCAGTTCATCAACGGTATTAACCAAGGATACAAGGTAAACAGAAGCAAGATTTCTATGGCTTTGTGTGCCTTAACAGTCCTGGTGTATAACAATTAGAAATTGAATCTAATAACCTGGGAATGTCCAGAGCGACTGTATATTTTAGAGAGTAACTTACCAAAGCAAAATGAAGAGAGAACTGAGCAGTTGTTGCTGCTAATATAACTTTTGCTGGTTTATGTGACTTCTGAGAAGGGAGCGTGTCATAGGCTGGAAGTTCTAATACCTTTGTCATTTACCTGGAGAATTTCCAAAGCCAGAAAGCAGTTTGATGTCAAGCAGCACAGGAGGGATGTTGTTGTGCTGCTGAAAAAATCAGCCCTGAGATTCCTATTTACTCTAATGCAAAAGTCCCATTCATTTGATTAGGAACCAAGATGTCACAGTAAATATTTGTCTTAAATTTTCCACTGTGATGATTTTGGAGATGTAGGAATGTAGAAATTTTAATCATGCTTGATGGCATTAGCGCAGTAAGTCCCTGTTGATGGGGCAGCTGGCAATATCTATTTCAGAGCATGGAGCAGAGGGTGCTTCACAGAGCACTTGTGGGTCCTTTCACCAGTGGAGTGTACGCCAAGGAGGTCGCTGAGTGCTTCCTTTCTGTCTCTCAGGAAGGACTGCTTAATACAAAGTATGGTTCAGCAGCGGGGATATAATATAGGAAGGGTTTAAAAACATTTGTAGAAAGAACGAGCAGAAATCTTGTCGTGATCACAAAGCAGGAAAAGGGACAACACGTACATGTTGTTAGCGGGGAGGAGGATGCCTGATGTAGCAGTTGGGTGAGGGAATGTTAGCTGAGCTGAAAAGGACGTGAAGGTCAGAAGAGCTTCTCACAAAGAACAGCGGTGGTTTCAGGATTCCCCTGCTGAAGCAGCATACACATGTAGATAGGAATGGCTCTTTTTCCCAGAGATAGTGTCAGCTCTCAAGATTGGGCTACTGACAGGGAATTTAGACTGCAAAAGAATGTCCTGAAACCTCAATACAGAAGGAGCACCTGGCTTCTGTTTGGACTGCGCAGAATGAAAGCACCTGGGGGCTCGGTGCAACGCACTGTAATTATCTGGTGCAAATCCAAACGCGGTGAGCTCAGTCACATTTGGGAAAGTCGTATTATAGATTTTTATTCTTTATTCAGTCACAGCTTCAGTACAATGATCCTTAGTTTCATTGCATAGCTATTGGTAATTTAAGTTTTAATTAAATTATCAATTGTATAAAATAACTAAAATAATGATTTGTATCTGTCATCGGTCAGTAAAAACTTTGGGGATGATTAAAATTTTTCATTACTTGGATTTCTTTGATTGCATTAGATTGCAACAGCTTTATAATTTCTCATGGAGATTGTGAATTGCAGTACAAAGACTGTGTGAGAACATTTCTGTGACAGTTACTTCTATTGCATAGTTTGTTTTGGGTGATTTATAAATACTAGGAGCCAAAGCTAGACCTTTGCTTTTCCTAAGGGTTAAACCCATTTTGTCCTTTGACTGACAAAATTGTTCACCTTTATTTCCTGCACATGTTTTGTAAAGAATGTGCAATGATGTTCCGTTCCCCGAAGTTATAAATGCCAATTGTAATCCACAAAGGTGGTTTAGAAAAGAAAATAAAAGTTACTATTCCATCAACCATTATTCCATTTTTATCTTTTCTTTGAAATTTATTTGCATTTCAAGAAGTTGTAAAGTGCACCTTTCAGATATGAAATATTCCTAACAAAATGACTCCTTATAGTCCTCTAACTGCTTTCTGACTGTGAGGACTATAGTCTGATTATCAGCCAATAGATGTTGGCTAAATGTGTTAAATATGGCTCAATAATTTCAGGCATCTATTCGTGTTTATGAGCCTGAAATCAATACAAGTAGCATGATTTACACAGATACTGAGTAAGGCATGGAATTTTAACATGCTTATATAAGCCACAAGATGAGGATTTTTTTGGACAGAATAGAAATTTCTGAAGCACTTTAAAGCTTCAGACCCCTAAGCTGTTAAGGTGATTTCAAAAATTGTTTTAACATTTCAAAGTCATTTGCAAACAAAATGAATTTTTGAAGTCCTTGTTTAGGTACTTACAGTAAGGTATTCTACTCTAAAAACATTGATCACCCAGAAGATCCATTGAGGTGACTTAAACCTGGAAGAACTGTGGTTTGACAAGCACGTTACGTTAAATGCACAAAAATTTCTTCAGTGCTCTCACTTTTGGGACCTAGGTGATGGAAACTGTAGTAATGGTTTTTACAACCATTTTCTACTCTTTCTGTAGCTCCAGAACTTTTTGAATCCTTCACGGTGTGGCCATCCCCACGCCGTCAGCCACTGTAAATTCTTAGCCTCTTAGGCAGTGCTGGTCAATGGGATGCTGAGGGCTGTGTGTGGGGAGGTGGAGGAGGATTTCCCCCACCAGTGGGATCTTTGTAGGAACCCCATAATAAGATAAAGCTTTTATCTCAGCATAGCACTGAAATTCACTTTCTTACCTCATCCTCTTAGCAGCAGAGATTGTCCAGGGTGATCTTATCAGCCCAGGACTGGGTCCACAACAAAGGGCTCGTGCCATACAAATAGCCACTCCAGTAATTTTGGCCTTGTTCAGTAGCAGACATTGAGAGCTGTAATACCTCCACAGCATCGGCATGTCCCCGATCACTAGTAAGCATTGTACACATCCCTCCCATTATCCTAGTAGCAGAGTTACATCCATCTGTTCAGCATCAGAGCAGACAGTAGTTGAACAGTATTGCTTGTTTTTTGCAATCAGATTAAGATGGTTTTGGCAGCCAAGCATGCTCCGGTTCTGAATAGACACAACTTCTGATGGGAGCTCATCCATGTTTAAATTTTCCAGCTTCTAGCATGGCCAGTGGATGCTCCAGAGAGTGTGACTGTGGTCACCATTGCTCCCGATTTTCACGGCGTTCACAGCGGCTGCATCACCAACCTGAAGAAGTACACCAGCTATTATACCTCGGTCCTGTGCTTCACCACACCCGGCGACGGGCCGCGAAGCACACCCCAACTCCTGCGCACCCTGGAAGACAGTAAGTAGTCAGCACTGGCAGAGAATCTCGGTGCTTGGGGTTCGGTTGGTTGGACAGAAAAGCCACACACACATCTGGGCACTTAAAGTCAGCGCTCCGGTTCACCAGCGGTTCGTAGTCTCCTGTCAAGTCACCCTGCATCAGGTGCTGACCTCAGTCAGTTGAGCATCTGTTCTTTTAGCCACTGGGAAACCAAAGGCATTTAATGTTTTTCTCATTATGGACCAACCCTAGATGAGTTCTTTTAAATTGGTCAGAAGCTGAAAGATCCACAGCGTGGTTCAGCTAACACGGTGCATCGTTTGTGTGTGAACCCTTCTACTCTTAAATCCATGTTCAGGTATCCAGATAAATATGAATTGATCTTATGAGGAACTGAGCACCAGAGCTTCCTGTGGAGATCAATGATTAATTTAAGTTTGTTTCCTTCTGCTATTCAATATATTGAAAATGTCTGTATCTGTATTGTATTGCAAGTATTTGTATAAAATAAAACAACCAGCACTGTGAAAATTCAGTAGCAAATGGAAGTCTGCAAACTCTGCAAACAGAAGTCAGACTTACGGAATGAAATGCAAAGGGCTGGATAGCCAAGCATACAAAATATTTTCTGCATTAGAAAATGTTTTGACCTCTGTGGCTCCCTGGAAGTGCCTGCTCAAGACATGTTTGGGACTAACACGTCCAGCATGTCTGTTGCAGGTAACAATTGAATTGCGGTAGCCCTCATAGCTAGCTGTGTGCCCACAGCAATCTTGGTTCTGGCCAGGGCTTCAGTCTTCCTCAGCAGAACATCCTGAGCACTGCTGCCCATTTACAGATCCAAATCAGAGCTAAAAAAAAGTCTACTGCAGCCATTAAGATATTGTTTTTAGAAATACTACTTCGCCTTAATAGGGATCTTTTAGGTTAGTCAATGTTCCCATAAAGAAAAATCTGATTAACAATATCATTCAGGGAAGTGAGGCTCAAAGTGCTAATCCAATTTTTCATGAGATACTCTTGAAAGTATATGAAGAAAATAAAATACTTTCCCAAGGATTTTCATTTTGTGGTTTGCCTCCTCCATATGCTAAGCCTGTGCCCCAGGAACAGATTCGAGACTTAAACTTTTGCTTACTAGAAGGTCACAGAGATAGCAATTAACTACCAGAAATCTATGAACCATTAATATAAACTCATACATGCTTAACTGGAGTTAAAGCAAAACGCATGGAGGAAAGAAAAACATGTTTTAGGTTCCTATGGGTAGTATTAACATTTTGCCTGTTTTCTTAAGGAAATGGGGCTTTTGGCAGTGTAAGTGTGTTTGATTGTCTGTCTTAGATCCATCTGTTTTTCTCTCTCCAAAACATTTTAATCCCATGGCTGACTGCAGTGAGTAAAGAGGTGCAAGAAGCCAAAGGTTAGAGGTTCCTAAGATTTCATGAAAATTAATCAGCCGGGAAGAGGAAAGAGACTATTAGTATTTGTGCTGAAGGAGAGGCAACAGAAATGTGACTATGGAAAAAGGGAAAAGGGACACAGTCAGATGCTGGGAATGTCTCAGGGAACTGCTGGATCACCTGCCATTTTAAACACCAGAAAATTCCATCATGAAACATTAAACGAGAGACAGCCAAACATATTTTGTAAACATTTCTTGGTATATGCAGGTGTATGCCGCAACCAGCTTCAGCAGGTTTTGTTTATTTCGAGTCCTTCAGAACTGTTTTCATGATGCCTGAGAAGTTCAGGGTAGTTTGGTGTAACGCATCTTTACAGAGTGCTTGTTGAATACAAGTTGTTTCAGGATTTATGTTGTGGGAAAAAGGGTTTGAAAGGACTGTCATTCATGTTCTCAGGTGATAATTTTCTGTCTGTCTGTAAAGCAAAGTTAGGCAATCCTTTAAAAAAATAACGCAAGCAAATCTGTTTGCTGATGAACTGTAGGTCAAATAAAATCTGACATCCAGTCAGAAGCGATGTGTCCTGGCTTGGTGTAACCTGCACCTGTTTTTCATTATGACATTAAAATTGGAATGCAACTGCAGGAGCTAATTGGAAGTAAAGCTTTGTGGGTATGTGGCTTGCATGTGCACGGATACGTGTTCCTGAATAGTGCATAATTGCTGTGCTCTGGTTAGGTATTCCTGAGATCGCTACCAGATCAGCATTTTCTGTAATGCTCTGACTACTAGATAGCGCAGAATGGATTTGGAAATTTTCCTCACTAGGATTGCAGAATTGCAAATGTGGTTGCAGCCGACCTACTGGCAGGCTTTTTTTCATCATAGCTGGAGGAGAATGAGAAACTGGACTAAAGTGAAGAGGAAACAAAATATGAAATTGCAGACGAGAAATTGCCAACTGATGTCAGTGGAGCTGGAGGATACTCAGGCAGGGATCCAATGACAGAAGCACAGTGAATATAAAGTGAACAAAAACTCCTTTTTCCAGTACATCGATTGAAGACAGAACAGCGGTTGGATCAAAAATCAGTCAGGATGTCTTCCTTGAAGATCAAAATTGAGGGAGGATGGCATATTCTTGACAGTCATTCCATTTTATGCTCTTTCATTGCACACTAGGGAGCTGAAATTTTTAAGAGCTCTTGAGCTACATCATAAAAATCCTTTAAAAGTTTCACACACTTGTATTCATTTTACGGAAGATAGTTGCCATTATGTTGGACATTCTTAGAGTTGTTTTGAGAGACTCTGTCCAAGTCGTGACGCTGCCCTTGCTCTGACCTTGCATAGACAAAAGGCTCCGTGCAGGCAGGGAGAACAGTCATGGTGCTGCTGCACACAGCAGCACAGGTACCCATGCGCTGCAGCTGGGGGAAAACTACAAACACAGTCACTTCCCGGACTGCCAGCTTGATTGTGCTAATTAGATTAGCTAAAGAAGAGAGACAGAAAACACGTTGCGTGCAGGTCCCCCGCTGCTGCTCTCTTCAGTTCTCTGCACAGCTGGGATGATGACTGGATAAAATAATTTATGTGATGATCGCCAGAGTGCTTCTTAACACCTTGCATTCTCCCCTCTCCCCTGCAGCTCTCAGTGATGTTTCCAGCAGGCTTCTGTTGGCCCCTGTGCAGTATTTGAGTTCTCCAGCCCTAGCTTTGCCACATGAATCAGATCAGATGTAAGTGGGGTTCTCCTGTTAACAGATTTCCTTTTCTGATTGCCAGAGCCAGGAGCTGTGGGACATCTGAGTTTCACTGAGATTCTGGACACGTCTCTCAAGGTCAGCTGGCAAGAACCTGTAGAGAAAAATGGCATAATTACAGGCAAGTATCAGCTGCTATTTTATTTTATTTTTTTCCAAATGTATGGCGTGGAATGCATCATTGCAATGAAAAAATGTTTGCATAATAGAACATTTAGGGAGAGCTGGCTGCTACAAGTACCGGTTTCCTGGTTCATCTTTTGGGTAATTGAAATGTCAGCTAGGGCACATTATGGAAGGTACGGGTCCAATTACTGGCAGCTCATGATTGTGGTCACTGAAAATCAGTCTGTGTTAGAAATCAACTCCCCATGGAGTCTATGGTCTTGTTAAATTTTCCATGACTTCCACCTCTGTTACTTAATGTCTGAAACTTCGTGAGGTGGTGTTTGTCCTTTCCCCAAAGGCTGGATTTTCCTACATTGAATTTACACCTGCAAAATCTGAATTGGCATTGCTAAGGTTTGCAATCAAGACCAACCCTGAAATCAGCAGTATCCCTCAGCTGGGATCAAGTGGCCTGGCTGTGGACTGCAGGACAGAATTTGCGTGTCAATACTTAATTTTGTGTAAACTGTCACAGCAGCTCAGAACTCTCTTGGTTCTTTGATGAGCTGGCCATCTGACTGTTCCCTGCCATTTATCTATTTGTTGTGTGCCAAACTAGATATCACATCAGCAACTTCATTATTTTTCATAAGGACAGTTATTAATAGTTGAAAAAATCTCTTCTTATCAACAGAGGCAATATTGTTTTCAAATGGGAAACTGTTACTGCTGCACAGGATGGACATTCCATTTAACAAAGACTTTCAAGGTTTTGAAGTGCAAGAAAACTCACAAATTTTTAATTACTAGACCTAAAGTCATGGTTGGGAAAGATTCACATGGATCAAAATATTCTGTTTTGGGAGTAGGAACATTTAAGTTTTAATTTTAAAAATTTGTATAATATTTTTTTTAAGTAAGTAGAAGTTAGGGGTAAAAATAATAATAGAAGATAAACAGATTTTTTGATCCCTGAGCATTGAAATGTTGTATCTGTCCAATTTCATGAAACATTTTAACTTTGGCAGGGCTGATTATTTTGATTGGACTTGCTTCTGTCAGCGTGTTCTCTGTGAATCTCTAACACTCCGTGCTGCTTATAGTATATGTGGGGGTTTTATGCAGATTGTCGTATGCCTGTGTAGCATGGTAGCCTTCCTGAAATATGCATTGATTTAAGTGGTTGGAGATCAAAAACTAATAACTTCTGAAAGCAGAGCAGTATTGATTCAGTGAGGATGGCCAAAGCCTTCAAGCCTGAATGCTTAACTTTAGGTACCTAAATCCCAATCTAGTTATCTCAGCTGTATGACGCTGTAATAGTCGTCCTTGTAGAGCACCAGTTAGCAGCAGTGTGCGTAGTGCTACAGACCTGTGTGCCTAGCGCTGAAACCAGAGCAGGCTGAAACACAGAGGAGCAAAATGGTGTTATACATCGGGCAAATTATTTTGGGAAGAAGGAACTCAAGAAGAGTTTGCAAAGAAACAGTGATGTAAAAATGCCCAGCAAAGCTTAAAAGGGAACAGGAATGTCCTTAATGTTGCAAATTGCATTTGGGCTGCAAGAGCAGCAAGATTGTTCATGCCCTGAGTACCTCAGAGGCTTACAGAGGACCCCTTTGGATCTGTCAGAGCTTAGGGAGGCATTTCCTCTTCGTTTCTGCTTATTGATATCTTTACTGGGACTTCTTGTTGCATGCACCAGAGCTGTGAGGAGGAGCACACGGAGGAGGGTGCCCGGCAGCCAGCCTGCTCTGGGAAATTGCCCATTACTCTTGCTGTAAATTTCAGTATCTTCCCCTTTCCCTCAGCAAACACTGATTTATGAGGACCTGGATGCAGACGGACAGTTTGTGATTGGGTGTACTGCTCGCTTGTGGAGAATTTACTCCAGATCAACGGAAAATTATTTCTGAAACTCCTGTGGTCATTAGTTTCTGTTAGGCAGCACTTTATGGGTTTTATGGATGTTGTGCCAAGGCACGGGGTGGGTCTGTGGCACCAATCCTGCTCTCAGCGTGCAGGAGCCAGGGGAAGATCTGGGCTCCCCGTGCACACTGCTGGCACTGTCTGTAGAGCAGAGAGCACGTTTTTACCAAGCACATGTCCCAGAGTTCTGCCCATCTGTCAGTCATCGTGGCTTAAGTGCTGCTTGGGGTGCGCCTGGTGTTGTTCCTTTCCTTCGGCATTTTTTCATCTGTTTTTGTTATGCATGATTTCATGTGGCTTTGTGTCAGCTCTGTATACACATATGTATTTTCTGTTCCTGTTTTTATACAACTAGAATTAAACTACACTTTCAGGACTGAAGTATCCACAGTAAATGCTGCCTCTTTGCCTTTCCTTCAATTTGCATGTGAACTGAGGATGTTTTTCCTGGTGAACATTTTTTTCAGTAAATAAATACATAGAGACTGTGCCTAATGGGCAGGAAAGCTGGATCTCATCCCTGTAGTCACAAGGGAGAAAACAAAATGTTCAAAGAATAATCACCAACATTTGATGTATATGCAAAGTTTATCTAGATGGGAGAGGAGATATCTTAATCACTCCAGTTTGCCTTGTGCATGGGAGAGGAAACTTCCTGTTGCTTGTAAACAACAAATGGACGGAGAGAGCATGGGAAGGCCCCTGCTTCTCTCTTACTCTGTTTATTGCTTTGAACAGTGCATTGTTTTATTCTAGGGTGGTACTCCTTGACTCGCTCTGCCGGCCAACGTGCAGGGTTCGACACAGGCAATAAATGAAGTCAACAGAGTCCTCAAGTTTTGTCAAAATCTTCATGCAGATTATAATCTTGCCTGTACTGTATAAACTCTGATCACTGCAAATGATTCTCAAGGAGAGAGCATCAAACCACTACAGTGGCTCTGAGATACTGGTAAATTACCGACTTAATTAAATCTCATCTAACAGATGGGACATTTCAGACACTTGCTTAAAGCTTGCTCCAGGTGAGCATTAAGGAGTTTTTCTCCCTCCCCTAGGTAGTGTGTAGTCAGACAGGTGGCTTCGATGTAGCTTGAATGGTTGAAGTATCACCTCTTGGCTGTTTATCACTGCCCTTTCGCCTGAAACATAATTAGTGACTGTGTGAGCACTCTGAGCCCATTTTCATGCAAATATGTTAACTTGAATTTCTGTCAGTGGTGGCAGCTAGCACCCGAGGGAGGATAACATCTCACACCTTTCAAACTCTCTCGCAAATGTGCGTCTCACCATGCGTTTAGTTCATGAGATGATGCTTCCTTGTTGATCAAAACCATAAGGTATTTTGCTACTTCAATATGTTAATCAGCTTAGGTTAAAAATAAATAAATAAATAAGACAACAACCAACCCCAACTGGTCTGAATTCCTCAACTTGTATGATGAGAACAGGAACCCAGTAGGGAGTTTCTCTAGCCAGCTTGCGTCGTGCATGGTTCTCTCAGTGGGATTCCTTTCTGTTACTCCTTTTCACTCACTTCCAATTCACAGCCATTCAAGAGCTATGGGTATTTTTTTCTTTTTCCCCTGAGTCAAATCACAAAGAAAGCTGCAATCAAGCAAACTTTTCAGACAGCTCTCTGGAGACTGCTGCAGTAAGGTTAAAGCAGGTTCAAATGGGAATAAAGTAGGACTGGGCAGGAGGAGGACAAGCAGATGGAGGTAAAATTGAGCAAATCAGACAGCAGAAAGTTTCAAAAGTTCTTGGAAGGCAGATGGTTATAAAAGCGATAAAAGGGGAAAGGGTTTTAAAGTGTGGTTATGATATAAGAATAATATGGAGGTCAGGGTGAGTGCAGTTCTGGACAATAGATGGCTGCAGTATGGTTGTGAGAAGAAGGATGATGATTCACCCTGCTAAAGGGTTTGTGTGAGGAACAAGCAGTGGGGAGTAGGGGTTTTGGTTCCTGGAAGATTCCCGCAATGTTTCTGCACGATGGATATTGTTAGGTTTGTATTTCCAGATACTCAGCAGCAAAGGTGGCTTCAGCCCGGAGAAGGAGTAGCCCTGCTAAGTGCATACAGATTGTTAATTAGGTATTCTGCGCAGTGAGAAAGTGTCATATTTTCCAGTGTTTCTTCCTATTCATTTCGTAGAGCTCACAAAATGAAAGCCCGCCTTTCTGTGAGATTGAAACCTGCTGGGCCACTGTTTTCCAGGCTACCAGCTCTCCTGGGAGGTGTACGGCAGGAACGAATCCCGGCTCACCCGCACGCTGCCCAACACGACGCTCGAGTACAAGATCACGGGGCTGGCCTCGCTCACCACCTACACCATCGAGGTGGCAGCCGTGACCGCCAAGGGCAGCGGGTGGGTCACGGCCTCCACCATCTCCTCTGGGGTGCCTCCAGGTCGGTGAAACTTCATGGAACAAGTTGAAACTGGGCCGGCTCTGCACATACTCCAAAGATCACAAGGGACTTGGATTCAGTTGTAATAAATAGGGGTTTATTTATAAAGCACAATTTAAAGTTAATACTTCGAACAGGTTAAAACATTAAAATGAACATGCTTGCAATTTGAAGTTACCAGAAAGTTGGGTCTGTTTGATACACATTTAAAAAATAAAAAAATAAATAAAAATAAAAGTTGTAGAGGTTGCAGAAGGAACAGGCAAAGTAATAAAGTGGATGCAGTACAGAATCTCTTGATATTTACAAAGTAACATGAGAAGTAAGCCTGAATCAAATCAAAAAGCGGTGCTTGGGAAAAATAGAGTTTGGACGCTGTTAAAATGGAAAGGTTTTCTGTTTATAAGTAGTGTAACTTGTGTCACCTATGAGAGGACATTTGCATAATGAAACTAGGAGCTTATTTGCAAGATTTTGCAGTTGTGTCCTGGGAAAGAATTGGGAAGAGAGATTTCTCTGCTGCATTTTCTGGGTTACAATTTAGGCATCTGTGGATTGTTTGATTTAGCATTTTGCATTTGGATTTTAACATTCTGCACTCTCCTTCATCCTGCATAGAAAGCAAACTAAAAAGCCATTTCAAACCTCCAGCTAGCAGTTTCAGTTAATTTATGGGCTATACAAGTAGAACTTTCCAAAGTGGAGCAGTTAGTGTACATCACTGATGTCAACCATTTTTTCCCCTTTCTGGCATTTTTGAACTTTTCTGTGCATCCTGAAGTATGCTTGCCTTTCTTTTCCCTAATCACAGGTAGTTGTGACAAGTTGCAGGCTGGATCAATGCCACGCTGCCTGTTGTCACCCAGATAACAGCATTATCCTCTTTGGTCATAGTTAGTTTATTGATCTTAGTTCCCACAAACTTGAAGTAAAAATCAAGAATTATTGCATATTCATGCATACTTGAAATCCATGCCAAAAATCTGCCCATTTTTGCCTGCTGCATTTGCACGTAGTACAACATTACGAATGATTACTGATTATAATACAAATTTCCATTACTTAAGAATGCAGGTACTATTGGATATTTATTCTAAGCAATCTGTATTTAATCCCTTTCCTGGGTTGTTTTTGTTGATAATTCAGGTAGTATTAAAAATGTAAATGCCTTCCTAAGCTTGACTGATGTGAGGCAAAGATCTGATTGGAGCTCCAGGTTTTTCTGCATAGAAGGTCACCCTCTTTATTTACAACAGAAATAAATAAAAAAAAAAAAAAAGATTTTGCTTTATTCAGCCATCAGAAATGGCTTCAAAACCCACCTGTTATAGATCAATATGGGAAGCATAAAAGCTTCCCCTTACACTGCCTGAAAATGTGAGTCTTTTTCTGTTGTTAGTATATTAAGGATGTATAGAGCATAGGAAGTAAATATTTCTTTGTTATGTTAATTCTAGAGAAACAACAGTGCAGCAGAATTAGGTGACTTGATGAGTGACAGGCAGATCTGAAGCTGGGGTGTCTCTTCCCCCCAGCCACCACCACGCTTTGTCTGTTACTCAGCTTCCCTCAAGCAGTAGCCGTAGGTCTGTAGAGGGGCTCTCTTCTCTTTTGGTCTGTGAAATGTGGTGCATGCTCTGAGCAGCAGAAATAGTAATGCTGTATTTATTGCTCTGCCAAAAAAAGAAAAGAAAAAAAAAAAAAGAAGAACAAAACCAAGACTATTTGCTCCATTGTAATTGTTACAAAGGTATTTTCCATGCTTAAACACTGCCAACCTGTGTTGCAGCGCCCTATACCAAGAGCATTTCCACCTCTCGTTTGTATTTCTCTTTCTGCAGAACTTCCAGGTGCTCCGTCCAACCTGGTGATTTCCAACATCAGCCCTCGCTCTGCCACGCTTCAGTTCCGGCCCGGGTACGACGGCAAGACCTCCATCTCCAAGTGGATAGTCGAAGGCCAGGTATGGCCCTGACCAAAAGTTCTTGCTGAAGTTTCTGAGGAGTCAGAAAAGATCAAAATAGTGAATTTCTATTTGGATTACAGTTTTTGTTTAACTTTGCATGAAAGCTCTTCAGCAGATGGCCTAGTGGTGTCAGTTCAGGAGGTCCTGGAAAGGTTGAAATGTGAGGGAGCTTAGAGGCTGAGCTGTCTGTACATTAGCCAGGGAGTAAGGGGTTGTAGGGATGTTGCAACTTCTGTTCACAGAAACAAAAGAAAATACTCCATATATTTGTGTAGGAATGCTTAGACTTTAATAATTCAGAGGGATTTTTGTAAAGCAGCTTTGCATATATTCAGGAGAACACTGGATGCATCATTAGCAATATGTTCAGCAGAGTTAAAATCTGTTTATTTTAAAAATTTTTTGAAACCTAAGTCTAGTTTCTGTTAGGTGCATTTTCACACCAGATGCTAACCTGAAATTATCTCATAGAGCAGAAGTATAGGGAGAATTGCACTGAAGAGTAAAGTTACCATTATTCATGACAGCGAGTATATTTGTGCTATCTTGTAAGGGAATAGACTGAGGCTTTCTATCCAGGCCTCTAGATATGAATAGGATGAATTCTCTTTTTCATCGGCTTTAAACAATATCCCTCTTTCTGCTGTCATTATGCCTTGGAGGAGTTATATATTCCTCATTTGTTCTCCTGACAGATGAGCTTTGCTTCTTCCTTTCCACCCACAGATCTTTATAAATAATATAATCTGTTTTTAAGACCAAATGTTGGACTTCTTAAATCACCGTCACCACTTAGACATGTTGATACAATCACTTCACTTGGTAATGAGACTGTTGTGAACAAGTTGGTACATTTTGTACAATTTACATACACATTATTGCATATTTGAGAATTAAACACTGAAATCTTATAATATGGTGGCTTGGCACATTCTGAGAAGCATGTGCTGGAGCACTGCATTGATATTGCTAGGAATTTGTTAATTCTGTGATCACAAGTTGCAAAAAGCCACTGAAATTAAACAAATGGGAATGCTTTAAAATGGCAGTAATAATTACCATGATGTTCACCCACATCCTTGTAGAGCCCTGGGTACAAATAGTGGTTGAAGGGGTCCTGGTGTACAGCGAGGGAAGGGAAGATTCTTGTTCACAAACACCCATCAACACCTTATGCATTGCTGCTGAAGTCAAGGGGCTGGTGATTCTGGGAGATCCTGGATCCACTGATATTTGTTCCACCTGGGGAAGTGGCACAGCCAAAATCACAGCAGGATCTGTGCGAGTGATCAGAAGGGCCGCACTGCAGGGCAGGAGAGGAGAACATGGTGGTGGCAGCAGGGACGAGGGCAGGGATGCTTCCATCCTGGCTTGGAGCTCAGCTGCCACGGACCTGCCCTCTGCACTCCACGGGTTTGTACGCCTGCTGTTCAGGCACGTACAAGCTTTCACTCAGCAGTCACACCATGACAAGTGCCCTCCTGCACTTCAGTCTGCCCCCTGGGTTTGTACAGAGGGCAGTAGCTGGGTGGTAGCTTTGCACTGGATGTCCCTTGTGTGTTGTATTGACTCTTCCTCTCCTGGGGCCACACCCCTTCTGTGCATTTCTGAGCCCTTACAAGCTTCAGCTGTTTTGTGCTCTCACAGACAAACAGCCTGCTGCCAACATGTTTTTCTTCTTTCTTCCTTTACATGGCACAAAGCCTCGTTGATGAAGGCAGGTCTAGAAAATCCTTCAAGTGTTCCATTTTGGCCAAGTGCCATTTTTGAAGTCTGATGTTTCATGAACAGTTTGGATGAAAACACAGCTGGGAATTCCAGTTTACATGAAATTTTGTACATCTGGCCTTGCCTTCTGTTTTTTGTGCTGGAGTGTAAATTGATGGGATCCACTGTGGAACTAATTCTCAGTTATGTCAGTGAACATGAGAGGAGAATCAGGTCTTCAAGATTTTAGTGCTGGTAGATACTGAAATGTCAAGTGTTGAAAATCCCATTTCTGTGTTTCTAGTAAAGCTACCTTCTGTACTTCTGAAAGGATTTCTCAAAAATGTTTTCAGCAGTTTCTTTTCCATCTTCACATCTAGACTGAGAGGACTGCAGCAAACTGGATTTCCAAACAGAAAGCTACAAAAATGTACCAGTGCCAGTTAAAAAGCATTTCTAAAATTGCTTTTCCATTTCATACAGTATAATCTAAAGAGAATAGGGCGGAATGTGATATAAAGCTTTTGCAGACACCTGTTTAGAAGGTCCAGTAGTAACTGTCTTGTGGCATTGACACTCACAGGCTACGTGGTCATCCCCAAAGAACTTCAGTAAATCCTTCCTATTACCAGCAATCGTTTTGTACTCCCAGATGCAGAGTTTATATTGCAGCCATATTTTTCTGGCGCTTCCCAAGAACAAATGACTGTGAATCCCTGCTGCTGTTCACATGGTTTCATGTTTGCACCCTTTCTACGCTTCAGTCCAGTTCCGGTTTATTTTCCTCTTATTTTTGTGGGGGTGTTGTTGGGTGAATAATGTAAACAAGAGTGCCATGGCTGTGCCTTGGTGGGTGTTTAGTCCCCACCTTTGAGCTTTCCATGGGCAGGTTAGTGAAGCTGGGCTAACTTCTACCGAGTTCGATTTATTTTCTGTGATCAGTGTGACCGTGCAGACAGCAGAAGACTTGTGGAATGCCTGAAGGCCACTTGTGAAGATGTGTTGCAAGTCACAGAGCCATGAGTACATGAGCTGATGCAGAGTTGTTGCTGTTTCGAGAGGGATTTCTTTTGAATGTTGTTGTGAGCAGCAGCAGAACTGGAAAAGGAAGTTTCAAAGCAGTAAAACCTTTAAGCATTCTCGCTGTATTCCCTTGTAAAGCTGTGAGTTCGGACAGAGGTAACTAACCACGAGTGTGTCCGGTTCTGTGGGTTAAGTCAGCGACCCAGGTAGGATTCATCCGTTGTACGAGGTGGTTCTCTTGGTGTCGTTTTCACTTCAGAGCTGGTAAATAAAGTGTCTGAAGCCCTGACAATATTATGCCTTTGCCAATCTTTAAATCAAAAATGGGTGAATCGATTTAAGGATTTTGTAGGAAAAAAATTGGACCCAGGCTGACATCCTGTGAACTAAATTTCTCCCAAAGCGATTTCAAGTGCCTGAGTTATAGACCTCTGTAATGAAAACTCTGACATAACTTGAACTATAGTAGAACACAGGGTACCTCTGTAATGCGCAGAAACACTGTGTTTCCTTGTCCTGCAGTTCATTTTTAATAACTGTGCACAATTTTGGAAGAAAAATCTATTAGAAAAAAAATTGCAGCAAATGATTGTACATTCCAAATTTTAATTTTTTTTTGGTTGAAATTTCCTTAAAGTCAAAATTCTGCAACTTCACTTATGCAGTGCTTAGATTGCTTAGAATAAACATCCATCAGTTAAGTCAATTGATAAAATGTGTAGAGTTATCAGTTTTAGAAATGGAGAAACTAATGCACAGAGAAGTAAAGGGTTCTGGCATGTTTTGCAGTATTGCTTTATACTGTTTTGTTTACGTAATAATAAATGAAAATGCCCTTTCATTGGACGTGATGCCTTGGTAACAGCTGAGAGATGGAAATGGGCATGTGGCAGCCTGTGGAGGCTGATGGGTATGGAGAATCCTATGAAGTGATGCGGTGGACACAGGTATTTTAGTTGTGGCAGTTCCTGCAGATCTCCTGGGGATCGTGGCCCTATTGTGCTGAGAACTGCTAAGATGCAGAGTGCACTTCTTAAGGAGTTTTTATGCCGATGGCAACAGCAAAGCAGTTGGTGTTCTCATCTGCCTCCTAAAACAATGCACACATGAATACATGTGCATCTGTCACAAGCGTAATCCTCTTCTGAAGTTTGCTTATACCGTTATCCAAAAAACAGCAGTGAGAAATAAGCCTCCAAAATGATTTTTTTTAATGCAGATTGGTTCACAGGGGACTCTGTGGCCCCCCATAGGACTCTCTTATCCTAACCACTGCCCATAGTTCTTTTTGCCTCGTGGGAATCCCTTTGTACTCAGATTTTTGAAATTGAATTGTTTCCTCTGATCTAACACCAGAGTTTTTCAGCAAAAATAATTTCCTTTTCCTTCAAGAGCCTGAAACTTGGAACATACTATATGTCTTGCAGAAGCTAAAAATGTAGGAGTCCATCGCTGAAGGTTCTCTTTCAAGACTCATTTCTGAGATAACAGCTAAATAAGTGAAACTTGCATTGAGTAACATTGACCTAGAGTTGCATGGCCACATGATCAGAGGTGGTGCAGAAGTTTCCAGGCTGTTTGCCAGGCTATCCTAGAGCTGTTCACCTTCCAGTCCTCCTGTTTGGGAATAACTCCCCACAAAGGAAGCATGCTCTTAGCTGTGCTACTGATTTCAGTAGCAGGTCAAACCCTTAAAGTTGCCCAAATGCTGGCACCAGATCCTGGGAACGTTGCAAGGTGTTAATATGCCTAAAGCAAGTTCCTATTCTATGTGTCTTCAAAAATATTGCTGAATTACTGAATGCCAGTGCTTGATTTGTTCTGCTCTCTCTCTGTCACTACCTTTCAGCAAAGAGTGAGCCAATAAGAGGTTAATTGGAACTGCCTGTGCTGCTGCTTTGCCCAGGGTCCCCCAGCTCCTGCTCCAGGTGGCAGTCACCTGTTACCAGCTGGCTCCTGAGCTTGAGGACAGCCAGTGCAGTGGGCTTGGTTGGCATCTGCCATTTCCTTGCAGGTTGCACCCACCGTTCCTAGCAGGGAGTACGTTTAAAATTAGAAAGCTTTCTCCTGGGATGGCTTTTGAGGGGCTTGCCATAGTCCTGGGCACATAAAAGCTTTCACCAGCTCTCAGTTGCTAAAAGATCTGTAATATTTTCACCTTTGCAGCCAGCTGGTAAATGTATGTCTGCAAAACAGGCAGGGGTTTTGGACACCTCTCAAGCTTGAGTCAATGTCAATTGTTCACAGCTCTGTGGGCCTCTGGGTCTGAACCATGTGGTCCTTAATGTGTATTAATGACCTGCCTGCAGCTGCGTAACGATTGAAACTTGTGGTCTTTTTTATCTTCCTTATGCAAGAAAGATTTTTTTAAAGGCTTTATTGTTCTTACAATATAGAAAGAAGACTCTAACTCACTACTGGAGGTTATTTGCAGCCTCCAAAACCCTGTGGATTGTTGCTGTACAATTACTGCAGCACTTTGAGGTGATGCTTTTAAGAGCAAGGAATTCCATAAAAATAATCATTCTACAGAATGCTTTATACAGAATTAATCAAAAAATGTTAATAAAAAACTTCCTGTGTTTCAGTGACTGAAATCAACTCTCTCCTCCTTTCTTTGCTCCTGCAGTTATTTGTAAAAGACATCTCCTTGTTCTCTGTGTTCATTGTAGGGCTGTTCTGAGTTACCATGCAGACCTGTCTCGAGTTTCTTCCTTTAAGCTTCTTTATCTATGAACTTCACCAAAATTTCTGGATCACAGTTGGGTCTGGGAATTTTAAAAGGCCCGTAATCTACACTGACATCTATTTTGTAAGATTTTTGGTGTGCACTAGTGTCTCTGATACCCATCAAGACTTAAAGCCCCTTCAACAACTTCGCAGCCGCCTTTCTCCATGAAAGCAGTCCTCTTCTGGAAGGATCACTGCAGCTCCCTCTCACCGTGCAATGCAGAACTTATTTCTTTGGCCTAATTTTTCTTGTGTCATTTCTTCATGCACAAACATAAATATGCAGCACATCGACTCCTGAGTGAGCAAAGAACTAAAACATCTATAAATAAATCAGTCTGCTTCTCCTGTAGGGAAAAAAAGGAGTGAATGAAACTTAATTTTCTGTTTGAAATACTTGGGATTTGTTAGATACTTTGGGCTATGTTGTCTATCAAGTGCCTTGACAGTGTCTGTGGTTGTAACTAGTACACAGAAGTCAGAAGGAATCTATTTAAAAAGTTTAAAGGAAGTTGCTTTTTACACACTGGGTCATGAGCTTCTGAAATTTGTTGCCACAGCAATCTGTGGCATTAGGTAGTGTCAGTAGGTTAAAAAAGGATTAGTCACCTTCACGAAGTCCGTAAATAGACACTAAGGGGAACAGCTGCCCGTGTCCCTCTAATACCCCTCAACCCAGAACTGTGGATACAGTAGGGCAAGGGGACCGACTACAGGTACAGCCACGATAGCGGCTCTCATGGAGTGGTATTTTCTGTTGCCACTGTTGGAGCTGGCGTGCTGGCTGGCTGGACTACTTGGCCCGCCCCAAGGGATATTTGTGTTCTTAAATCTTGATGAAGTGGGATCTTTCTGGAGCTGCAGCAAAGAACAGAGTGATAACAACATTTCATTGAAGCAGCGACCATCTTTCTTTGTGGCAGGGTTGAAGCACTGGAGTAAAAGTGCACGGTGCTGGAGAGTTATAGCAGGAAGCCTTGTCTAACCCTTGTTTTTCTGCTCTTGTGACTCTCCAAAGTGAAACTCAGCCATCCACCACCTCTCTTCCATCTCCTTCTCCACACCCGGTGGCTGTAAAGCACACAGCCCTGCCTGCCAGTACCGCCGTCTCCCACGGTCCCGTGTCACGCTGGCCTTCCTCTCATGCCTTGTTGCCTTCCTCCTTAAGTCCTTGTTCAGCTTCATTGCAAAAAATCTGTATGGGCAGCGGTGCTCTCAGTTCTCATCACCCTTTTGTCCCTTCTAACAGTGCTGTGGCTGAGGGACTGTGCTGGACTGATTCTCAGCAGAGTGCTGGGATTAATTAATACAAAGCACTGCTCATGGAAGAGCAGGGTCCAGGTGCAGCCCAGCAGATGAGGTTAAAACTCTTCTGTACTTTGTCTTTGTTCTTGTTTCTCTGTCTTCATTTCTGTGGTATTTGCCTCCGCTGAGACTTGCTTAGTATGCATCAGTTCGTGAGAGTTATTATCAAGGCTGTTTTTCACTTTGTTATAGTACTCCTTGATACTTTTGTATTGTGGCAGTGAGATTGAGCAGGGCAATAGCTCTCTCATGGTGTTCTTCTGGAGTAGACCCTATCAGTGAATCCCAGTGAAGTCCCAACAGGTACAAGGAAAATTGGTATTTTTCCTTCCACTGCAGTGGTGGCACACACTGCAAAAATGGGCATCTATTATTGTATGTACACACACACACATACAGTCTGCTTTATATTTGTTCTGACCTTTCCCGTGTACAGGTTGGTGTACTGGGTGATGACGAAGAGTGGGTGAGTCTCCATGAGGTGGAGAATGAACCTGATGCTCAGATGCTGGAAGTACCAAACCTTACTCCTTACACTCATTACAGGTAAGAACAGCAGGTAATTAGCTGCAGCATGATTAAAAAAAAAAAAAAAAAAGAAAATTGCAGCATGGAATGGCTTTCCTAATCAGGAACAGCTGGCTGTATTTTGTTATCTGAACAAAAGGGAAAAGGTTGACTGTTTCCACAGTTTATTCTTAAAATTACTTGTCTGATACTGTTAATTATAATTTACATGCAGTGCAGTTCATAACATTATGAAGGGGAACCAAGTGCACACTGAAGTGGTGTTATGAGCAACTAACACCCTGCGACTTCCCTCATCTAAAGGGTGCACCAGTGTAACATCAATCAGTGGCAAATCAATTGTAGTTAAACTGCTGCAAACTTGCAATTACATATTTACATCAGTTTAAACATCATTTTATTGATGTAGCTTGATTTGGTGACATCAGTTAGATGAAACCTTTGTTTAGAAGAATTTCTCAAATTAGATAGATGCAAGGCTTAGGCAGATTGAAGTGAATCTATGTTATGGGGGGGACCCCAGTTAAATGAGGTTGATCTTTGAATCAATGCAATGCAAGTGATGTGTTGATTTAGTATAGGCAAGATTTGGGAATTTGAGGTACTCAATCCTAACAAAAAAATACTTTATGAAATAGCTTACTAACGTAAAGGCTGCTTGGCAGGGAGATATAGTGGCAAGTGTTAAATCGACTTAGCTTGGTACATTTTCCCGTGGCTGAAAGGCCTTTTAGCTAGCCCATGTGCTCTTGGGAGCTGGTAGCAGGTATCGTTTGTTACTAATTCGGTACTGGTGCACTAATTTTCCTCCCGTAGTCAAAAGCCCAGAAACATGCCGGGTTTCACACAAACTCTCCACTGGAGTGATCTACACCTCATCATCTTTGCTAACGTAAAATACTTTACCTTTTATATTTTACAAAATTTTACTAAAGACTCTTTCTAATCTATGAAACATGAACAGAGATTTCTGGTACAGAGGTTTAGGGAAATTCTCTTTAGGGTGAGAAGACTATGCTCTCCCCAAAGATAGGTCCTTAAAGCTGAAGAGGCATAGGTGAAAATAAAGTGCAGGTTGTAACAGAGCTCAGTGTTCAGTGTCCCTGTGACATGGGTATGACTTACGTACCTGGCAGAGGCACAGAGAAATGTCTTAGGGATAACAAATAATAAAGAAATATATGATTAATTTGTTTTGTTTTGTTTTTTAATATATTGAACTTTTTGGCTTATTTTACTGCTACATCTCATTTTTCTCTCTGGAGTATCATGCTCATTTTCCTTATGTACCTATTGAATTCTGGAGTGACCCCTCCTCTGATATTTTTCATTACTATTAGTACGCTAAAGCAGTTCCTTGAATTTTGCCTGGCTGTTTTCTCTCATGCATGCACAAACACAAAGATGAGCTCTTTGGTTTTGTTTGCACAGAACAATTTTATATACTTTTTTGAAATCTAGAAAGATGATGCCAAATGTATTTGTTGTTCTATAATCAGCTTTATTCATTACCCACTGAGGAAATAAATAATGAGAGCTAATTATCAGACCACATCTATGTTGGCCAGCTTCTTTTATATATTTTGTGCCAATGTTTGAGAGTAGAATCAAGAACAGTATTTGTTTAATGTATTTGTTTAATATATTTCCTTTAATGCATTTTCTAGGGTAGATCAGAGCAGATAAACACAGCCATGCTGACTTGCTCACCCTTTTCCCAAGCTCAGTCATTAGGTCCAAAACCAGTGTTTAACATGAGCAGGTCCTGTATGTCTGTGCAAGTGCTGGGCACCTCTAGTTGCAGGACTCCTCGTGTATGTGACGGGTGACAGTATCTGACACATACAGCACGTCTTAATTATTTGGTGCTTCCAGAAAAAAAAGATTTCTCTGAATCTTTTGTGACCCAGTAGGGACTTCTATTGTAGAAGAGATGGTTTCAAGCAGACAGGTTATTTTTTAAAGAACCATATCCATATTAAATAACTTAATCTTTCATGTGCAGGAAGGCTGAAAATGCAGCATGGGGATAAATCAGCTTCTTTCAACCAGTAATTGAGGGGAAATGTTATCACTGGTATATTTTTATATTGACAGGGAATGAGAATATCTGAAGTTTGATATTTTAATACCTTTCTGGATGTATTGTATAAGCACTGCAAGAGAAAATCACTTACTGCTGGCATAAGCTCATCAGCCTTGGCATAATTAACATAAATTTCTCACACAAATACCTAAGTTTCTAATCGACCCTAAGCTAATCTCATTTCCATTTTCATTTTCATTTTTTTTTAATACCTGAGAGGATCTAAAAACAGTTACCATAAGCCATTCAGCCATGAATACAAAGGGGACCCGCACACGACGACCTTTGCAGACTGTTTAGCCAGACCCAAGCTGTAGGTCCCCATCCTTCCCGCGGGGCCGGTACCGCGCGCACTGCCTCTCCCCTCCGCTGCAGGTTCCGGATGCGGCAGGTGAACGTGGTCGGCGCCAGCCCGCTGAGCCAGCCCTCACGCGTCATCCAGACCCTGCAGGCCCCGCCGGACGCGGCCCCCGGCAGCGTCAGCGTGCGCACGGCGAGCGAGAGCAGCCTGCGGATGCGCTGGGTGGTGAGATGGGGAGTGGGAGTGGGGCACCAGGTTGGGGTGCTGGCAGTTGGGGCGCAGGAGGCAGCCTGCAGCTTGGGAACGATTTTCCTTTGCGTTCAGCATAAGGTTGACGGCAAAATTATTTCCTTTTTTCGGAATAGTCGGAAATCTGAGACTTACCTTAAGTGCCTTATTAATCACTTAAATTGCCTGCTGCCACTGCCTCTGCCACTTCATCAGGGGAATATATGCCTGTGTGTAAAACCTTGGCTTTTGAGACTCCAGTTCCACCGTCTGGGTCAACATGTGGGACAGAAATATAATACTTGAGCCAATTTGCAGTTTCCCAGGGCTCAGTTTTTTGTGCTGAATAAAACAGTCCCCAGAAGGTACACATGGGCCATTGACAGCCGTCCTGCAGGTCCTGAATGGCTGCAGTTCAAAGGTGGCAAAGTTTGCACGTTACTCTCCTGTAGGAAGATATTTATGGGAAAGGCTGTGGAGTTACGTGATAAAATGGAGAACCAAAGGATTAATTGCAAAGATACAGTGGTTGATGTCACTGTTGTGCCCCTTTGACTGTCTCACTTACCTGTAGGGGCACACTGGGACTTGTCTGGCAATCAGCCTGCTCCAGGATGGCTTTCCTCCTCCCTGGTAGGTAGGATTTTCCACTGAGGTTACTGCAGCATGAAGCTGATGAAGCACAGGTTCGCTTTTGGCCACATGTTAGCCTTTCTACACTTAAACTCATTATAGCTGGGAGTCAAAATCAGGCTATGGAAGCAAGAAGGGGTTGCTCCAATCAGCAAGGAATAATCCCAGTTTGCCAGTGGGGAGCAGGGCTGAGTTCTGAGTCCTGAAAAACCAACAGATCAAACCTGACGGCGTCACCTCAGAGTCTACAGAAGAGCTTCTGCAGTTCGTTTGGTAGGACCCACATAACTCATTTGAGGTTTTGCCATGTGAATAACATGCCCACATTGTTAAACCTTTGGTACTATGGCCAGATCTACTTATCTTACATCAAAATTAACTCCAATTTTAGTTTCACTAAAAACTTTTAGGCTTGTGTTTCCTTGCTGTGCTATCTGAGAGCCTGGCTTTCATGAGTCCAGCTGTGCAGGGTTCAGGAAGAGCAACAGCCACAGCTAAAAATGCCCTGGCGTACCTTTTTCATGCTTGGTAACATCAGCATTTGAAAGTGTTTAATCGGTCTTTTTCAAGACCTGCAGGTGAATCTGTGTCCCCCTGGGAGCTGGGAATTCCTTCCTTCCAACTGAACGGGGGTCACATTTTCAGCCCTGCTTGCCTGCGGGGTGCAGTCTTCTAAGCTGTGAAATGTTAATGGATATCAAACTTAGCCAGTGAGTCAGAACTGAATCTCAGCCATCTGTGGCATCATGTAGTTAGTTTTATGAGGAAAAACTTGAAACTTCACGAAGTAGGCTAATTATTTCATATTTTAATCTCTGAAATTGCTTGGGGAGTTAGAATGCTGGAATAAATCTCTGCTGATAAATGACTAGGGAGAGAGTCAGTAAAAAGATATATATAAAAAAAAAAAAGTACGATAAATGAATTTGTCACATGCTTCAGCAATTTATCATTCATTTCCATAATTAATCACAAAGTCCTGAATATATTGTATTGGTATCATCTCTGTAGATACACCCACAGCAAGTGGACCAGTTCTATCAGCATATCTATGAAGTACAAAATGAAAGTATAAATTAAAAGAAAATCTCGAAAAACACAGAAATTAGAGGTCATGAAATGTAAATCAACCCCTCAACCTCTTTTGCTTTCCTGTGGCCTTATGCAAGTTCAGGCAGCCTTGGCTCACAGTTTGGAAAGCCTGGCACTGTGTCCTGTGTGATGACATCGGGGTTTTCTTTGTCCTTCTCCGCCAGCCCCTCCCCGACACGCAGTACAATGGCAACCCAGAGTCAGTGGGGTACAGGATAAAGTTCTGGCGGGGGGATCGGCACTCTGACGCCCTGGTGAAGGTCATCAACGATCGGCTGGAAAGGGAGTGCACGATCGAAGACCTGGAGGAGTGGACAGAGTACGAGCTGCAGATCCAGGCCTTCAATGCCATCGGGGCAGGGCCGTGGAGCGAAGTCGTGAGAGGCCGTACGCGGGAGTCCGGTGAGTCAAAGCCCCACGTCTGCTGTGCTGCCAGAGATTTTTCAGCATTTCATACCTTTTTTGTTCTGCTTTTTTTTCTTTTCTTTTGCTTGTTGATCCATTAAATCAGAAATGAAAGGAAAAAAACAATCTCCAGATGCACTGAAGGCAAAAAGACATATAGACGTTTGAGGAAGCTTGCTTATATATTTATTTATTTATTTTACTCCTACCACGTTTTCATGCATAAGCCTACAAACCTGCATGAAAGGTTTATTTAAACCTGGTTTATTTAAAGCAAAACAACCTCTCCCCACTCCTGCCCCAGTTTGGCAGCATTGCAGGCAGCACGAGAGACTTGTGTCCAGCCTTCTCTGGCTGAGCAGCTCTCTCATTCATCTCGTCTCTCCATGGCAGCTTCATGACCCCTCATTCTGCCCCCGTCTCCCGTCTCCTTCTGGTGTGGGGCAGATTTTCTGGCAGTCGTGGTTACCTGAAATTTAATTTCAAGCACCAAGGATTTCTAAAAGGGCACAAATTATTTTAGAGAGCTGATTAGCCACGTAGAAATAAGGTAATTATTTGAGCGTTCGATGACACATTTTCAAAACTACCTTCTAAAATTGTGTATACAAGGTTATATAGACATAACCTTCTTGTAGACATAGCTTTCCTATAGACATAACCTTCGTGCAGACACAGAGCACAGGTGCTGTATTGTCTAGCTGATCTGTCCATACCAGCATGGAGACTTCAAATATCATAAGCAAACTCACAATTTCAGGCAACAGTAAATTGTTGTTAGCACAGCAGCAACAGTAAAAACTGATCTTGGAAAGCTACTCTCTGGGTGTTACCTTCCCCAAAACCTATTCCCAAACCTGCCTTACTTGCACCTGATAAATTATGTTGCAAGTGAATAAAAGACTGGATGACACGTATGTTTTAAAAGTTATATACTAAAAGCTGTTTGTGACCTGTGTTTATGCAAGCTCTAATGCTAATATTTTTTCTCCTGATTTTTTCCTGGCTTCCTTCATAAAGATGTTTTGGAATTTAATTGTGTGCATACCCTACACTTACAGACACAAATGTACATGTGTGTGCACTCAGCACCTTGCAGCATCAGCTGGCATGAAGCATGAAAGCTCTGTACAGTGCACCGTTTGCTCTGCTGGCTCACATTCCTGTCCTTTGAACTAGCGGAGAAGGCTACAAAGTCATCCCTCTCCATTAAAGTGTTGCTTTTGGGGAAGTAGTAATTGGGAAGCTATTGCCAGAGGTATTTTAAACAAGGCATCTTTGTACTGGAGTTAGAGATAGCATGACCCAGACAAAATAGTTTTGAAGTGTTTTGTGTCATAATAAAAAGATACTGCATTCCCCATTTTCTCCTTTCCACTGCTCTTCAAACACTTCTTTTGAAATACAGTAAATACCAAGATTAAGTGATTTCATAAAACCTTAGGATTACAGTGCTCTTGCTCAGCATCTAAAGATCAGAGGTTACATGTGTGTACTTGGCATTTTCTCTTGCAGTATTAAAGGAAGGTTGACTTGAAACTGATTATAGGAGGCACAATGAAACCAGGATCAAAATAATATAAAGCTGTGATCTAGACCGTAAGGACTCATTTGGTTGTGGGTTTGTTTTTTTTTTTTTCCATGTACTTTCTTTGATACTAACATCTGATTTCTTGAATAGAACAAGTCAGGGCTCGGACTTTTCGCTCTGTCTTTTTAGATGCACAATACACGAAAAGCACTGGCATGGTGGCGAGCTGTATGTGAGAGGGAATCTGCAATTAACCTGTATGCACCACGAAGTGGGGTTAGAATATGAACAAAAGTTATCTAAAGCCAGAGAAAGAGGTCAAAGAATCTTTTAGGTTTGTCTTTAGGATTATGAGAAAAGCTACATTTACCATTTATGTTTTCAAGGCCCTTTAAAAGCAGGTCTCCTGAACACTGCAGTGTACAACAGCGGCAGAGTAACAAGCTCAGTTTCCACTCTATACATTGAAAATGATAGTAGGTATGGTGCAGAGAGAGCAAGAAAACGTGAAGCCTTCTAAAGTGTTAGAACAACCCTGACAGGACCGATTCATTTAAACATAAGCCCTCTTACTTTCGAGCAGTTCATCTCAAATACACCTAACCCAGGGCCTTCAGATTTTCTGGCATTCAGCTATAAGAGTGTGTGCGCGTGTCGCACAAAATCGGCTGCTACACGAGCACAGTCGCATACATATGGCAAGGATCAAACTCGTGGTTTTTCAGAGGCTGACCTTCAGGAACCGGTTACTGTGGTGCAATAAAGCATCTCTTGGTAATTCAGCTGTGGCCCAGGTCACTGCAGAGATCTGTTGGTTTGTACAGGCTGGGCGTGTGGCCTGTGGCATCTGATTCTATAGCCAAACGGCTACGTGCGGCAGCTGTGTTGCTTTTGCCGTGAACCTAGCTCTAAACTTGCACTTCTTAATTGATGTCAGATGTACCCTATGCCAGCTTAATTTTTACTTTCAAAAAACAATTAAGGATGTTCAGTTAAAATGAACTGCAAAAAATGGAGAGAACCACATCGTCACACTATCTAGCTTTCTTAGAAAGCCAAAATACAAACTAGCTTATTAAAAGCTGCTTTTGGCCCAGTTAGAAACATGTAACAGCATCATTTGCTGTATGTTAAATATGTTTTTATCAGATGTAGAAAGAGGATGCATGATCTTAGATGCCACCACAGATAACCAAAAAAGCTTGAGATCTTATTGAAGTTCCTGTGCAAAGTACCGGTAACTCCATAATTTACTATGTTTGATCTTCTAAAGTACATCGAGCGGCTGGCAGTTTGCTGGATTAGCTAATCATTTAGTTTCAGGTTTTCTAGTTCATTTCTTTAAAGCTCTGAGATCTTTTTGGACACTGCTGCTTGGCTTTTGCACTGTTCTTGCAGGTTACTAATGAGAACTCTGCTTTGGAGCTTACAGCAAAGGCTTCAGTGCAGCAGTGAAGGAAACAGCATTAGAGAAGGGGGTTTGCAGAGGAAAGAGGGATTATGTGCCTCACTCAAGTCACTGATCAGTCTCAGCAAACTATAATTACTTTGGAACAGGATACCCTAAGTGAGGATCCTAAGCGAGGAAAGGGGTCAGATAAATGAAGGTTCGTTTCACTTCATTCTTAAGAGGCCAATCAAACTGCATTCCCAGATAAGAGACTGGCAGCAATGAGATCTGTAATATCACTTGCAGACCCTGAATTCATACATACATATTAAATATAATTCTCAACACCAATATGACAATAGCATTGGAAAATTGTTGTGGAGCAAAATACTCAATAAACCCAAGTGCGTTTGCCATACAGGTGTTGGGCTTAGACTCCTCCCTGGCAAGAGGGGGCGTTCAGCTGCTCTGGCTGTCTGTGGGAATTAAGAGGAGTCTGGGCTAATAAATCTTCCGATAGGCCATTCTCTCCTTTGTTAGCTTCAGAGTGCTCCTGCCAGCAGCGGGATTGTACGCACACCCCCATGAAGGCATGCACACAGGGCCAGCACGGGCACAGCCGCGACCTTTTGTGAATTTGGGAAATCTCGTGGCTGCTGATCAAAGGGGAAGAGAAATATTTGTAAAACAAAGGAACTTTCACTCTTGAAAGGATTCAAACCAGATAAAAATAAATGTGGCTGGAAAGGGCTTATTTCCTCTCTGCATTCTGGTTTCCTGCGACCCACCTCCACCCTTTCTCTCTCCAGAAGTGATTCATGTGGGAGTAGCTCTTTGTGAAGATCTACAGATAAAGTTATGGCAGCTATCCAAAGACATTCATGGCTCCTGGCAATCTATTTTCCTTTAACATAATTATATCCTTGTGGGGGATAAATCTAGGAGAAGATTAAAAAAAAAAAAAAAAAAAAGGCACTTCAGCGTTAGAGGGGAAAAAAATCGGATTTTAGTCTGCTGCAGTGTCATGCGATGGTGCTCTGTTTCTCATGTCCCAAATAATTGGTAACAGGGAAATTGTTTCAGAAATGACGATCTCTATGGTTAACCTTGAGTGCACAAGGGTGGGGGCTAGTGTATTTTTTTTTTTTCAATTTATATTAATTCTGGTGTCATTCTCATTATCTTGTTCATGTTGCTAGGAGATTCAGGAGCTAGCCTTCAAAACAGCTGATTTGTTCCTTCATTTGGACAGCCAGGGAAGCATTACTTTTGGCAGAGATTTGTGCTCCTTTTTGTGATATATTCAGGACCTAATCAAGCCTTACTGTCCATGAGTACTTGTGTAACATAACTTGGTGAATGTTCTCTCGAGGTCTGACAGGTGTATCACGCTTTGGAAAAGATTATACCCTTCAGATGTTCGAAATGCCACAGGAAAAAAATGTGAAAGGGCAGCATAAAATGTGAACTCTTAAAAATAGCCTCTGATTCTGCTTGCATAACACTGCATGCTGTCATGTGGTGGTGGTTCTGCAGTGGTTCCAGTTTTAATGGCATGAGAAAATGCAGGTTTGCTCCTCTCTCAAGTAAGAGAAAATTACAATATTCCTGCGCCATCAGTTCTAATAACGACCCTAGTTTCACAAGAGCCAATTTTAAAACATAAATGAAATAGGCATATCTTTCATTTACACCATATCAGTCCCTGAAAATACACCTTACCTTAATGTATCTGTCTATAATTGATGTATTGCAAGTGTTAAGCACCATCACATAATCAAAAGGCTTAGAGGTTAAAGCACTTCGTACTGAGCTGGGAGGTGTGGGTGCAACCCAGTGGCTGGAATTATTGCTAACTCAAGACAAGATGCTATAATTTCCTTTCGGATCGTATAGGAAGCCAGGGTGGCGTAAAACTTAATGTTAGAACAGATCATACCATAAGATAAACTCCATTCATAAAGATTTCAAGCTTTTGGCATAGGGAAATAAAATGTATGGGAAAGATCGACAGGTAGAAAGATAGTCTAGGAGACAGACTTTTGTGGAAGTCCAGCAGTTTAAACTTGATTCTAATTACTGCAAACATAAGAACCTGAAGTTTGTTCATGCCTGCCTGTATTTGCTGTCTATCTGTAGGCAGTGGTTAATGCTGAGTGCTAAGCTATTTACAAACACTGTTTTCTGAGATGAACTGGTAAGAAACTGTGAAGTAGGCTGAAATGTAAAGATGATGTATAGTGAATACAAGGGAAGAAGGGATTGTCTAGAACGTCTTTGAGTCCTTTGGGATTAGAGTACTCTTCTAAGAGATCCCGAAGCAATCCCAAGTAGATAGGGAGCTGGAGCAGTATTACCTGGGACATCTGACCTAATTCTGCTTTTGGAAATGCTGTCTGATTCCAGTTCCCTCTGCTCCTCCTGAGAACGTGTCTGCTGAGGCCGTGAGCTCAACCCAGATCCTCCTGACATGGACTGCAGTCCCCGAGTCGGAGCAGAACGGTCTCATCCTGGGTTACAAGGTGCACAGCTGCGGTTTCATTCATTTTCAAAGCACTACCTGGATACATTTTTCCGTTTATTATTTATTGTTTGCCTGGGGGATGTTAATATTATCCATAACTCAACTGGATAAGATATCAGAAGTGTGCTGGTTTTGGGAGGGGTGATTGCTGAATTTAATCTCTTATCATGTGAAAAGGGAGAATTTAAAATGCATGCCCCTTTTTCAGTTCTCATGTAGTAACTTTTTCTTTCGGTATTCATATGCATTTATTCTATAGATACTTTTCAAAGCAAAAGATTTGGACTCTGAACCAAAGAGCCAAATAGTGAGAGGTAACCACACTCAGTCCTACCTGCTGTCTGGTTTGCGGAAATACGTGCTCTATGAGATCCAGGTCCTGGCATTCACCCGCATCGGAGATGGAGTCCCCAGTTCTCCTGCAGTTATAGAAAGAACCAAGGATGATGGTGAGTTTATGGGTTACTGGAATTAGAGTCTTACTTGATCCAGATTTTAACACCATTTTCTTTCAGTAACGCAAGCTTAGAGCACAGCCCAAACTGAGGTTATTTGCTTTTTTTCCTTCAACTTTGGACTTAAAGGATGTGATCCTTACCTAGTATAACAGCATTGTTCCGCTGATCATGGGATGAGAATTTGGCAAAAATAGTGAAAACTAGTTGCCCATTTCCTCTTTCCCCACAGCTGATGAAGAGGAAAAAATCTTCTAAAATTATCTGTACTTGATGTAGGCAATTTCAACTGAAGACAATCTTTAGAGCCCAATTATAAATGCCTATTGAAGTTCAATCACACTCTAAAGTAAAAGCAGAGTGCTGCAATTGGAAGCAATAAACAAATCTGGGTCTGCTTGGACTGAAGGAGAGATGTAGAATCTACAGCTTCAGTAATCCATTCTCCTTTTTTTTTTTTTTTTTTCCAAAAGAATAAGGCACTGACCCTGGAAGGGGATCGTACCAGCTTCCTCTTGTAGTTTGCCCCAGTGCTTCCCATGAGCCTGGGGGCTCCGCAGTGCAGTTTGGTGTGCTGAAAGGCCCTGAGCAGCCCCCTCGCCCTGGTTCTGTTTGAGCACATGGGTGGGATGAGAGCATTCCTGCTGATGGAGTTTTATGGAAATTTAATTCAGCCCTTATAATTTGGCTTTGCAGATACAAAAGTTGCTTTTAGTTTCATTGCCTTTTCACTGTTAAATGATGGATAGTATCTGTGTAAAAGTCTTCTGTTTATTAGCCTCGATGAAGAAGAAAAAAAAAACTCTTTTCTCATCAAAATGTTCCCAGTAGAAATTGAATAAAAAATTGGTATCTATGGGCAACTTCATTAAGGCTATTTGGTTGGGCTGAAAATGCATTCAGACTCCTGGCTTAACCAGACATTTACTGCAGCGTGCCGGGAAGGTGTAGGAGCATGCAGGGACGGGAATGGGACAGAGCAGGGAATGTGATGGAGCAGGAACAGTCACTCCCAGGCATTTTTATAGCCATTTTCTCAGGATTCAGCCTGTGTAGTGACTTGGCTTTTCTTTGAAAGGGAACAAAGATAAATTAATGTTAGCAGAACTCTGCAGGGAGTGAAAGAGCACTCTCAGAATTGTAAGTATCACACTATAATGCAAAATATTTAAAACTGTTTGCTTAGGATAACCCCATTATAGCAGTTCCCTCCTTAAGTGCCTGTTGGCAAATGATACAAATTTTTCTTCCATCTCCATACTCCTGACACAAATATGTTGTGTCTCCTCTGGACTCAGCTTAATTAGAAGTATCATCAGGGGTAAGGCAGGTGGAATTTGTGCTGAAGGGGAAATTTTGCGGATGCAAATGTGTGAATTAACATTTCCTCACCTTGCAGCCCTGGGGTGGTCAGTGCAGCCACCAGCTGTCTGTATCGATGTGCATCTCCCCTGCCTCTCCTGCTCAGACCTCTGTGCTTAAAATGCACATGTAAAATCAGAAGGCAGTTCAAAGCTAGCGCTGGGGCCACAGAGAGGAGATGGTATTCAGTTCCAACAGGTGTGGAGCAGATTAATCTGACATGACTCTGCTCGTGGAGGCTGACTTGCTCAGTGCGGGATGGGTTTACTGGTGATGAGCTGAAGCTCGTTTGTCAGAGCATCCTGGTGAACTCCTTGCACAGGTGCAGTGGCACTGCAGGGTGCACTGGTTCTGCATCGTGCTTGGTGCTCGTGGGGGCTGGAGGCACTCAGCCATGTACAGAATGCCTCCGAATCAATGCGCTGTGTGTGTCCGTGGGGGCTCCCAACCATCTACTTATCATTGGCGAGCTACAGCTTGGCTGCCTTCTGTGCAAAGTGAGCAGGAAACTTGCAATTCCTCTGACATGCTGTGCCTGCTGGCACCATCTCTGTTCCCCTTGCAGCCCCTGGGCCGCCCGTCAGGCTGGTGTTCCCAGAGGTGAGGCTGACATCGGTGCGCATCGTCTGGCAGCCACCCGAGGAGCCCAACGGCGTCATCTTGGGTAAGGAGCAGCGAGCCCGGGCTGGGAGGAGAGGGTTGGGGACCAGAGGAGCTCTGCCTGTTGGGTTTTCTGTCCCCTTATGCACTGGGTTAGAAGCCACACATAAGCAAATGTGTGGCTAAAGGGAAGGGAAGGGGTCGGTGTCAGCTGAGAGGCACGGCACGCTGCGGGGAGGAGGAATGCTCTGCCAGGCTCCGTGGTGCGTGATTTCTTGAGTCAGGATTGCCTTGCATTCGTGGCACTGTGTTTGAATCCTCATCTCTCTATCTGCATTTGTGTAAGCTGCTTGGCTGGCTGCTTGCCAGCTGGCCTGCTGAGCTGCAGCTGGGCAGAGTGGGATTTTCCCCTCGTTTTCCCCACTCATCCCTAACTTCTCAGTTTCATGCGTGCTTCTGTTTTACTGCTTTCTTTGGATAACAGTCTGTCAGGTTGCAAGGAGTTAGATCACACTTGGCTTTCTATCAAAGGGAATGGGGGCAGCAAGGAATGACAGGAATTCATGAAAAACTTTCTTACCTTCCTGCCCTCATAACTCTTGGGCTGCCTTTGCACCAGGAGTACACCAGCAGCTATTTGTACTTCTAAAACATTGAAGGCTTTTACAGTGTAAGAATCTATTCATGCCTATTAAGTTAATGTAGCTAATATTTACACAGCAATTTTGTCTGTGTTCCGTGCTAATGTTGAACACTTTTTACGGTAGTCCTGGCAGATGAGTAGGGATTATCCCTTGAAATATCCCTTTAAATAAAGGACTGGTCTGGCTTTGTGTTTAGCTCTTGAATCAAGAACTTGGAGTCTTGGCTTAGGTGTGCAGTTTCTAAAAGTGCTCAGGAGGCAATCCTGACACCTGGAGGTGCAGGGATCCAAAGACAACCACTGCAGGGATCTTCTGAGCACAAGGAAGAGCCTGCGTGAAGCTTGGCGTTGGTGAGCTGTCAGAGGCAGATCCATGCAGGGTTTCTCGGCAGCTCGAGGAAGCTTGGCTTCCAAGTTGTCTTGTTGGTTTGATTTGTTGCGTTTTTCTGAAGGAACTGCATGTCCTATAAGCTTGCTCTCAGTAGAGGCTGGGATTTGAGTCACAGGATGTGGTTAAGGAGAAAAAAAATCATTTGATACAAATGGTGAGAAAGTACAAAAGATATTTTGCACTTCCAACTGTTCCAGCTTCTCACATTGCTGCGCTTGGTCAGGATTTTTTGCTGAAGTTACAAGCTCGGTGGAATAGGAGTTCTCTTTTATTTGGGCTTCTCACAATGCCCTGTGCAGTCCATAGACTTCTTGTTCAGTTCTCGGTCATTGCCACAGCGTTGATGACACAACCATACAAATATGGGGCCGGAAGGTGGAAGGTGTCCCGTAAGGAGTGCTTGGCACGTTTTGTGTTGTCTCCCATGTCTTGCATAGTCCATTAGCACATCCCAGGGTGCTAGATACTGTCTTGCCTTTTTTGCAGTGCTGGTGTTGTAACTAAGTAAGTTTATGACCCACTATTAACTCCTGCCCCTTTTCTGAGGTACATTTCCAGGTCAATCCTTCTTTTAAATGTGCATTAAACTTTTTCATTGTAAGTGCAATACTTTGCATGTATTTTTATTGAATTTCAGCTTACTGATTCCAGACCATCTCTCCTCATTATCAGGATCACTTTAAATTACAGTCTTGTCCTCTAAAGGGCTCGCAGCCGCTCCCAATTTGGTTTTATTTTTGATGTTTGCGAGTAGAATGGCAGTTCCATCAACCGGGTCATTAATGAAAATATTGAACAGAGGCAGACTCAGGACTTACTCTCATGAGACCTTTCTTAATATGTCCTATCCATTTCTCAGTAAATGATTGCTAATGACACTTTGGCTTTTTTTTTTTTTTTTCTTCCCCCCTAAGTGATGAAAGCAAAATGTAAAACATAATTTCTTAAATTCTGTTTCTCTATTTTGCTTCTGACAGGGCCATGCAGAGCCATATCAAAGCCTTACTTTAAGTTAGTGTGGATCATATCTACTCTTCCCACCTGGCCAATTACACTGTCAAAATGGAAAACAGATTATTTGATATTTATTATTTGTTCCAGACAAATACATATTAGCTGTTCCCTGGCACTTTGTTATCCTCATGGATGCTTATATATTTACTCATATTTTCTCCAGGATCTTTCTGGGTATTAAACTTTAGCTTGATCTGTCCATAATTCCTTTGGTCTTTCTTCCTCCATTTTATGAAATAAAGTTCTCTACTCACCCTTTGGTAATATTCTGGGATGTCACCAGTCCTCCACGAGCCCTTGAAGATAATCACTGATTATTCAGAGATGGCTCCAGCTAGTTATATAGCGCTACAGGGCAAATTTCATCAGGCCTTTCTGACTTGATTACATCTAGCTTAGGTAAATATTTGTTAACCTGTTCTCTGTTATAGCCTACATCTCTACTTCTATTGTTGTCGGTTTTAATTTGTGTTTACTATCTGCTTAATATCAACATTTTTTTGTGTGAAGATGAAGCAACAGAGGTGTTAGCTTTGTGCTCTTTTGTGTCAGCTGTCTTATGCTCATCTTTTATTCCCAGTAGTTGACCTCTCCTTTCATCTCGTGTCCTTCTAATGTATTTCTGAAATCTTTCTCATTGCTTTCGCCCTGTAAGTTATAACTCCCTCGCACTTTAGGTGTTCTGATTTTGTCGCTGCATGCTCGTGCTGTCTATTTGTGCAGCCCCTTAGCAATCTGTCCTGTTTCAACATTTTGTACAATCCAGTTCTGGTTTTCAGGTCATTATTGAGGTCTGAATGCAAACATTGGACTCTTAACATCTTTTGTCTGCATTGGGATATTTGTACCTTTACTTTTGTCTCTTTTAAAATTGTCAGCTAACCTGAATTCCTTTTTCCCTTAGAATTCCTTCCCAGGGGACTTTACTACCAGTTGCCCCAGTCCACCTCTCTGAAGTCCATTGTCTGCATTCTGCAGTTCTCTCTCCCCTATTTTTTTTTTTTTTTTATAGTAGAAAA
>VXAV01001349.1:619691-708234 GCA_013399715.1 Alectura lathami
ATAGTAGAAAAAATGGAGGTTCGTGTAGGAAGTAGTTAGTTGCCAGTGTCAGAGAGAAAAAGTAAAAATTATGCACGCTTGGGTTATTTCTGTGATCTTTTCTAAGTGAGGAGTGCTTCAAAAATAGCTAAAAAAAACAATGTAGCATTGTAACTCTAAAGGTTACAAGTTTACCTTTATTATTGTGCACTTTTCAAATCTTATTACTGCAATGAACTTTTGAAACAGCATTGTAACCACTGCAGTCAAGGGCAGTGAAGTGGAATTACTGGAAAAAATAAGTTAACATAACTTTGCAGGGTGCCCTGTTATTCACTAGAGGAGCTGAAAAGAAAAAATATTTTTTTTGCAAGAGCAAGTTACATTCACAGCCTTTGAACTAATGTTCCTGCTCTGCTAGCTTTGTCCTCTGAGTATATAAGCACCTTTGCAGCTAACATTTCTGTAATCTGTATCAAAACATGTTCTAGCATTTCAGAGGGAGATTAGCAGGATGAAATACTGGCAGGCACCAAGAGGGAAAACTGCTTGTTTGTTTGTTTAAATATTTTACTGTGCAGGACTGCTGGATATTTCCACTTCTCCTTTTGGGAATGTTGCAGCAACCATCTGAGGCTTAACACTGTCTTCTTTTTTGCACTCCGTTCAGCTAGCACCCAGCATAGCTCCTTCAAGTACTATTAAAGGAAAATGATGCATTAATGTGTCTATGGGCAGTTCTGCCTGTGAGCTTCCCTGAAAACAAGAGCTCAGCCAGCGTGCTCCCTGGTTAGTATTCCTCATGGTATCCTCGTATTTAGCGTTTACCTGGAGCTTACTGCGAAAGAGTGTAAGAACTCCACTGAGAATTAGAACCAAAATTGGATGTAATCCATGTTTGCAAATGCATATTTTGATCCTGGGCTGCATTTGCACACCCGCTGGCCCTTAAACAGATAAGCAGTAAAATCAACAAACTGGATTGCTGCTCCGCTAGGCAGACCGTAACCTCCCGGTATCGTTTGGCTTTCCGTAAGTTCTGTGACAAATTAATAAATGTTTGTATCTCTGCTGCACCATGGCCTGCATGAGCGGATGCTGTCAGTTCTGAAGGGCTTTGTATGGTGATGAGCTTGAAAGCTTTTTTATATTCATGGTGTGTCGTCATCTTCCTGCCTGTTTGCTTTGGGGAATCTGGTGGCGGTGTTAGTGACCTAACATTTAGCAGGCAGTTCAGACTGTTGCCATTTACTGAGTTCAGAAAGCGTAGCTCAAGAAGCCGTTCACAGTTATGCAAAAAATGCTTAAGAAGATTCTAATGCAAAAATAAGCCTTGTTTCAATGAATAAATAAACTCCTGAGGAACTGAGCTTTCAAGGCTCTTTATGCCAGTTTGGCCTGGTGAATGGCAGAACTCCCAATAATGAGATTTGGGCTCTAATGCTGTGTAGGAAGGAAGAAAAAAATGAAGAAAACAATATGAATTGTTCTGACTGACCATCCAGATGATTAACTTTAAGAAACTCCTTTCCTAGAGAAGTTTACTCTGACCACCTTTTAAAGATTTTATGTTCATTCATAGCCTTTCATTTTTTTTATCTAACGTATCTGTGACATCTTACTGATGTAAGGGAAGGAAGCTTCCTTATTCATCCACAGTTAGGGTGGCAGTTAGTGCCCCTTACAGCCCTCGAGCATACATTAATTTCTCTTTGAACACTTTCCATTTACCTCTATTGATTTGCCTCATTTGATTTCACCCAGCATTTCCTATCTTCTCCCCTCCCTTGCTGCTGAAATTCATCAACTGAATAATTTTATCTTTTTGATCTTGTGTTAGCCCTAATTATTATCTGAGCTGTGGTTTAAGTACTGCATCTTCAGCATCACTCAGAAAAAAAAAAAAAAAAAAAAAAAAAAAAGCAGTGATTCTTGTGACAGAGTGTTTTTTGGCTGCCCAAGTCGTCTGACAATGAAAGGCGCTGCAGGAGATCGCAGCAAAGATACCGAGCATGGCTCAGGTGGTTTGTGGGCGGCAACAGGAGCAAGCCGAGTTCAGACGCAGAAGTTGGAAATGTGCCTTTGAGTCAGGGTGAGGGAAGTGTTCAGTTCCTGAGAAAACATGTAAAGGTGCAGGCGATGGTTGTGTGAACTGTCTGAGGTACCCAGGAGAACAGATGCTGACCCAGGCTGTCAGCCCGCACGGCATGCGTAGGGGAGGAGCACGGCCGGGGCTGGTTTTCAGAGAGAGGCACTGACGGGAGTTTGCGGTGCCTGACGAGGGGAGTTCTCCTTTCTCGTGGCTACATCAGCTTTTCCACTAGCCAAGGATCCACTCTTATGTAAGTTGTTAAAATGGCCTCGATAAGAGCGCGTCCCTTTGCCTGATCTGTGCATGGTTGTAATTGGCTTTCCAGCAGGAGTGACACCCTTTAGCTGTAAATAGTTGTCTTTCTGTTCCCTCTTTACATTTTAACTACTCTTTATATTTTACAATGGTTTAGAAAAGAGAGAAAATTGGTCGACAATGATATGTCCCAGAAATCATACTTATCTTTTAGTAACTAGATAAATCAAGTTTTCTATTCTTTTAATACTCTCAGTTTCCCTCCAGGTTTTATTCCTTACGTCTTATGTCCCTTTATCAAACTTCTTTAGCCATCTTAGTTGCTTCTCCCTTCATCTTCCCTGGTGCTGTAAAAATTGCCTCAGTGCTTTTCTTTTACTATTTTTTCTTCTTTATTGAGATCTTGCACCAGGGTTCTCACTCCTGCATTCTGCACTTCTGTAAAAGCAAAAAAAAAAAAAAAAAAAAAAAAAAAAAAAAAAAAAGATCATCATGTATCCATTTTTTCTCCCTACTGCTCTCTTTCTTTCTGTGGACTTTTAAAAAAGATCAAAATAGTATTAAAGATACAGAAATATCTGGTGAAATGTATGGAACCAGCAATGGGAGAGCTGGTACAGTGGGTCAGAGGAGGTCGTTTGCAGGAGAAAAAATGGATGCTCAAAATCTAAGACCCTAAGACTTTGCTGCCAGGTTGGCATGCTCTGGAGCTCTGAAAATCAGGCCACTTCTTATCTAGGAATCTAGCATTATGCAGCCAGCTGTGGAAATGTTGTGGGAATATGCCCGGCACGTAGCTGGATACCCATGGCACGAAATGGCCCCGCTTGGTACTGGGAGATTTCCTCGCTGATGTACATTCTCAAATAGGGGTGGCCACTGTGTATTAGGGCACTGCCATGAAGCAGCTCTGCACCCAAACCTGTCTGTAAGCATAGTTTGCAGGAGCTCAGGCTGGAGCCCAGGTACTCTGAAAGCCAGGTTGCTCCCTGAGGTGGCTGTGCAATCAGGTTTGTTCCATGTAAGGCAGCTATGGCTATTGCCCCACGTCCCCTAACAGCTGCAGAAGATAATAAAGGCAAGGAAATGCTGGGGCATCATCCATAGTACCGTGAAAATCAGCACACCAAAATTATTACCATCTGTATCCCAATTAAATTTCACTGGTTTTGAGAGCATGTGCCACACAAGGATGACATTCATTCAAGAGAGCACATGAACACTGTTTGTATCTTTTCTGTGAGTGGTTATGTGGTGATTGTTACATATTCCCAGTGAAAAATAAATGTCATGGATTCTGTTAACAGCCACAGGTAAGACACAATCTGCAGTTTCCATGCGCTGACCTTTGTGAATGAAGCACACCAGGTTTGGCTCCTCTTGTTCTCATTACAACCAAAAGTTGGTGGGAGTTGAAGCGCTAGCTGGGATATTAATTCCAAGAGAAAGAGATTGTCTCAGGTGTCTGCAGGCCCCTTTGTCTTTCGGAAGATGAGCAGAGGGTTGGCAGAATCATGTCATGACTGTTTTGTTTTCAGCTGCTCTGATTTGGATTTGTTGGCTGCCCTCTGCCCTGCCTAGCTTCATGAAGCATTTAATCGTACAACTGCATTCAGCTTGGGCAATAAAGCCCCACACCAGTTCTGGTATTAATTGATTTTGGAAGTTAGCAGCTGGACTGGAAGTTGCATCAGGCTCCAGAAGTGAGAGCCTGATTCAATTGCTGGATGTACAGAATGGATTTGAACATTTGGCAGACCCTCTTTGGGGGACGGTTGTTGCTAGTGGTGCATGAGAACTCTGGAAACCCTCCTTTGCAGTTGGATCATTAATAATACATGCTAAACTGTAAGCTCGTAATTGTTGGGCAGGCAGTTTGGAGTGGGGGCTATCATTTGCAGGCATCAAAATTCGTTATTGAGTGCTGCAGTATTTAAGCAGGACCTCACAGCTTGCAGGCTTCTTCCTTGGGCTGTGGACAGGGGCAGCGATGTTGAACAACAGAAGGAGGATGCCTTTATTGGCAGTCCCAGCACCCACCATGCAGTTACAGGGGAGTGGGAGAGCTGAGAAAAAGGCAAGTGCAAAAAGCAGGAGCAGGAGGGGTGCACAGCTGGGGCAATCCAACTGTTCTGCAGCTGAGAAACTTTTAGTTTCAGCCAGTGCTGTCACAGTGGATGTGAGAGGGGAGAACAGTGTGCGTGTATATGTATGTGTGTGTGTGTGTGCATGTTTGGGTGGAAAGCTGAAAGAGAGTGTTGTCTGGAGCTGGCTGAGCCAGGTGAGATTAATGGACTCTATTTGTTCCTTTGCCTTTCCAAAAAGGTACCAGTATGCTCAGGAAAGATTAAATGGTTTTGTGTCTTGTTGGGATGAAGGATGGAAAGTGAAATCAGTTAATATCCAGCAGACCCTTGTGTGCACCACAGTGTGTAATTTCCCCATAAGGAACTGCGTCTGACTGCAGAGGGCTGGCATACAGCAGAGTTTTATAGCACTAAAGGAAGCAAACTACTTAGTTCTGGTCTCAGTTAAACAAGTAATTACAATAAACGAGTAGTTCTGGTGCTCTTTTGTCCCCACTAGAAAAAAAATCCTAACCTCTCTACTCTCTTCTGTTGGTGCTGTGATTTCAGGCTATCAGATCGCGTACCGGCTGGCCAACGGCAGCTCCAACAGGTTCATAACGGTGGAGGTTGGCTCAACAGTGAGGCAGTTTACTGCTACAGACCTCACCCCTGAGTCAGCATACATCTTCCGGACGTCTGCCAAGACCAGGCAGGGCTGGGGCGAGCCTCTGGAAGCCACAGTGATCACAACAGAGAAACGAGGTAAAGCTTGCAGCGGCAGGTTGAGGTGCTTTCTGTTGCATGCCTTGGAGCTTATGCTGCACTTACAGGAATTTTAGTAAGAGGCTACTGCTTGTACACCTCCTGCTTCTCACACCATAACCCTGCCCCAAACTATAGCAACATCATGATTTTAGAAACCTGGTGAGCAAGACAGACTTTTATGAGAGGCAGTTCTTCTAACCTGCCGGGCTGCTGGGGATTGATTTTTTCATCAGAAGCTATATTGGCCATATGCAGCCTCCTCCTGCAGTCAAATTGTTGTGTTTTTTTTTTTCCCATTTCTAGAAGAATTGCAGTCTAAAGAAAGTAAGTGATGGATGAATTGCATTGATTAGGGAACACAAAATGAGAGCCAGTGATGTTGCAGAGTTTCCTAACATGGCTCCTCCATTACACCTCAGTCCTGACCTAATGTGTTAGCAATTGCTCTGGCCTTTCAGTGCTGTAAACTCAAGCAGAATGTTTGCATTTAGATTGTCCAGCATTTTTCTACTTCTTGCATCAGGCACAGAATGGTTGTTCATAGTCTACATCCTCAAACAAATTCTGTTCTGTAGGGCACCTCCTTGAAGAAAGTAAAAGCTTACATGACATGAATGAATACAGATACTTAGATACCAAAAGTATCAAAATGTGAAAGACATATACAAGTTATTAAAGTTATTATCTGGTCTACATTGTTTCTAATGCTTTAGCTGAATTAACAGCACAATTCTCCAGTCTTAGAATGGATCTCCAGAGCTGCCAGACAAAAAAAAAATTTCTATTTGTCCATGAAGATTTTTTTTTTGTTCCATTCAGAGCTAAAGGAGGATGTATTAGTAGAGAACAGGAGTGTGGGCTTTTCTTCAGTCTTGCGTCATTTGCCATGTTCCAATGCAAAGCACTTATCTGCTCTTCTGAGCTAACAAAGCCAAAATTAGCCAGGGCAACGTTACCAGCATCACTCCCTTGTGCGTCACTGGATTGTGTGCCATGTACCACTCTGACCCATTGTGCCATCTTCGTGTTGATCTTCAAGAAAACTTCACCCTCAAAAATTACTACTGTGCAACTTCTGTGATTTATCAAAATCGCAGTTCAGAGAGACGCACACTTCAGCTAGAGCAGCCCTCTTGGCTCGTACCCAAACCTTGCCCAGGATTTGCACTATAATACTACAATTAATTTTTACTTTTAGTTCTTAAAATGTGACTACCAAGGTATCTCACTTTAAGTGTTTTCTGCACTTTACAAATCATTTAGTGCAAGAGCAAGGATTTCCTGTGCTCGCATCTTCCTTAATACTTACCTATAATATTTCCATAAAGAGAGGATATTGGCCTGAAGTTCAGCCACCAGCACTGAAGACTGATGGGGTGCATTTTATCTGCTTTTGTGCTGTATGGTGGTGTTAGAGTTCCCACCAGCACAGCTCTCCAGGTTGTGTGCAGCCTTCCCAGTGTGTAACAGTGCAGTCCTCCGAAAAAGAACCTCTGGAACTGTATTAGGAAACTTAAAGTGCCTCTGCTAAAGGTACTGTCCATCAAGCAGATTTATCAGCTCAAGGTTTCTTCCACCCCGTCTGATTGCTGTCAAAGTGGAAGTTTAAAGTCCAACATGTGTACGTTTCAGGAAAAAAAAGAAAACCACCAGGCCCAATAAAGTGAATCCTGACAGCCCAGAGCCTCTCCTTTTCAATAAGATGTGCTCAGATTTCCCAGGCCATGCACAGGCTGTTGCTGGATATACAATAGCTTAAGGCAGAACTCCCAGCTCCACTGCAGGAACAGTGATCCCTTGTTGCTATCAGTGCTTTAGGGTTGTCTTGAATAGGCAAGTCATAAAGTAAAATGAACTCTTTCTCTTTTTGATGGATGGCTCTACTGTGGCTGTGCTGTGGAGTTGAGTCCCAAGGCTCTGGGAGTTAACTGAAGTGATCCCATATGTAAAGTGCAGAGAGAAAAATGTATAATCTTACCTGAAGAAGATTAGTATGAGGGGACGATAAAGAAATTTATGGAGTACAGCTATTCTGCTAACAAGTAAATAAACAAACAAGCCTGGAACTTGTATAGGTAACAATAAATATTCTAGAATGACAAGATACTTTACTTTCCATTAATAAAAATGAATTTAATGTCCTTGTTGTACTTGATACTGAGGTAAGCAGGCATAAAAATTCTCTTGAAAATGAGTGAAATTGGTCACTCATTCTTGTCCTTTAAATTCCCTGGATCACCCCAATACAAATCTTTACATTTTACAATGGTTCCTCTGATTTACAGATCCCAAGCTGTGTTGGAGCTGTATGCTCCTGAGGTGTTTCTGTAGTGCTCTGGATCTGCGTAATGGAATTATACCCTTCAGAGCAGTTAGCACCAGGGATCCAGGCAGAACTGAGCCGAGAGATGTAAACGTAACAAGAAATTAAAAAGAGTCCATTGAGTCACCTGGCCTGGCCTTACATTCCTGCACAAACAGCTCACCTGAGCCTTTGCTTGTGGCTAAACTCCCATAAATAAACTCTTCATGCTAATGGTTTTGTACAAACAGTCAGGAAGTATATCTTCCTATGCAGGAGATTTTAAGATCTCCCATTAGCAGCAGAAGGAAACCCGATCATGAGAGACTGACTGCAAGATCTGACCTGCCCAAAACTGCAAGCTGGTTAAAGCTTATCAGCAGAGAGTATTAAATCCCCACATGACACTCACTTCCTCTGATAGAATAACCCTGAATACCTGTCTCAACCTGTCAGTGTAAGGTGCTGACCTTCTGCATTGTACTCTGGATCTCAGGCTGCTGGCGCTGAGGGATTCCTGCAGCTAATAGCTTACAAATCTTGTGGCACTGATGTCAGCAAGAGCATGCTGCAGAGAGGTGCTGAAACACACAGGAAATGTTTTGGGGGAGTGACAGGGAAATGAGGTGCTCGCCATACAGAGCTGGGAGAAATCATGCAGTCAGAGGTGTGCTTATGGAAACGAGTGCTGATGAAGTTAGATTGAATTGCTTCTCAAAAGCAAGTCACTGCGGTGTCTCCAATCAATTTCTGCTTTATTACATGCCACACATTTTAATCAGAATCAATAATCTTCATGATAAACAATTAAACAATTATTCCTCACTCTATAGAGTTTCTCTATTGAAATCGATGGAGTGCGGAGACGTAGTGACGGGAAAGGAGATCTATATTGGAACAGTGGGGACTGGCATGCTCACACTTGCATTTCCATTCCCTGCCTTCTCTAAAAGGTGTGCTGGTAATTACTCTGGAGAGAGCTCCCTCAGCAATGGCACTGGCTGGTTTGACTTTGCAGGTTCAAGGGCAGTGAATGGGGAGGGAAGAAGAGCAGAGGTCTGTAAGCCCCAGCTCTGCCTTGTCTCCAAACTGGGGTTGGAAACAGCAGCAGCAGCTGATGAATCCCTTGCCAGAGAGAGCTGGTGCAGGAATTTCAGTGGGACCATAACTTGTGCACTTGGATGCTGCTACACAACCAGCCTGTTCCAGTTGATCCCTTTCTCTTCTTCAAGCCATGACTGGGGGGCAGCTGATGGAAGAGAATGATATGTTGCGTACAGAATGCGGTCCCCTGGTACCATGTAGTAAGAACAGGTTAAAAGGTGAATTCATTTACAGGCAAATTCTATCAAGGAGTGATTGTGAGCACACCTGAGTTTCATTAAAGACTTCTTTGGCTTGCTTGGCTGCTGCTCCTAACAGTTCTTCCTCAGCCTGCCAGGTTAAGACCCCTGCAAGTTTGAGGTCTGCTGCTAGGAAGGTGTATATTCAGTCATGACCTTTTGTATAGGGAGATAAGAATCAGCTTTGCTTCAGCAGAATGTAAAGGAATGGGGTGGCTTTTCTACTTCATGGGACAAATCCAGAAGTTCAATCTCCTGTGGCATTACCACTATGAAAATCCAATTATGCTGTCGCATTTTATATTAGCCTGAATAGCCTTTCAAGGCAGTATGGAATTACGGTTCAATTGCAGAGCGACCAGCACCTCCCAGGCAGCTGACCACCCCCCAGTCCAATGTGTCGTCGCGGAGCCTGCAGTTGCAGTGGGTCCCTGGAAGCGATGGATCTTCGCCCATACGATATTTTACCGTGCAAGTGCGAGAGCTGCCAAATGGAGACTGGCAAACCTACTCCTCCTCCATCAGCCACGAGGCAACGTCCTGCATTATTGAAAGGTACCGTATGATCCCAGCCTGGCATGGAAATCCCTGCACTTGCCACTTAGAGCTGGTAGGAAGCCAAAGCAAGCATCACTCAGCTTCACAGTCTTTTTGGGGGAGACAGGTTAAGTGAGGGTCACTGATTCCATTTTAGAGGTGGCATTAGAAAAAGCAATTGAGAGATTTGCAGAAGGTCATGCTATAAATCTAATTACAGCTGAAATGCAATGCATCTTTTTGAAGCCCTTCCTGAAAGTTCAGCACAGAAGATAACGCTGCTCAGGCTAAGCCAAAAGTAGCTACACAGTTACATCTCTGTAAAACACAACAAGCGAAAAATACTTTCCGTAGTGACTGATGTTAAAATCCACTCTCAACGCTGCATTGCAATTATCTCTGTATAAGCTTTTCCATACTGAAGTTTATAGATAGCATCAGAATGTCTAAACTTTGTTATTCAGACTTCATTATATCCTCAGCAATGCTGTTGTAATTAAAGTCCGTGTAACATCTGCACAAGCAATTGAGTGTCTGTGAGAAGGTACTTGTTTTGCTGTCCATTTACTCTATTGACCAGCTAGCACAAATCAGATTATTTCCAAAAGGCTGTGAGTTTTTACAGAATACGCTATTCAAAGCATTCAGATTCAGATTTTTCAGGCCTGTTATGAAAACATCGGTGGCTATGACATATGGCTGCTCTCTGGTCCTGTGCCAGAAGATACAGATACATTGGTACCCTTTTGTCTGACTGTGCAGAAAGAAGAGAACTTGACAATTGTATTATAACTGTAAACTTGATTCATTAACCCTGGCGGTGTGACACCCACCCTGAATTATACCCTGCATCTTTCCACTCAAAACCTCTAAAATCAAGACCAGCTGGGTCCTTTAGGCTTGGTGTTGGCATTACTGAAAACAAGAGGGTTGTGTTTCAAAAAAGGTGATACAAATTACTGAAGGTGCTGTAGGTAAATAGCAGTGTCCTGCTAGGGTGGAACTGCTGAAGACATTCCTCCCCTCCTTGCTAAAAGCGTTTTCCTGTGAATGTCCACAAGAGCGGTATGTGCACGGTGCTAGAGTGCTGCCCACCAGAATGCATTATCCCTTGGTGTTTAATCATTCCTTACGAGTAACTTTCCTTGGGTTGTAGTCAGTGTTACATCTGCCAGCTGGTGGCTAGACACTTCCAATTAATCAGCTAAATCCCCCATAACTTACAGCCCTGCATTTCTAGTCTCTGCCTGTGAACTGAAAGGCAGCCTCCCCCACACCTGCCTGCAAGCCAAGCTGGGAGAATCTGTGCTAAGGTTATGTCAGCTGGAAACCGCTCTTTGCATATCTTACAGCACTGTGTCGATAAAAGAGCTGCAGGGAACCTGTTGTTACTGTCCTTATTAAATAATCCAGGTAATAACATTAATTTAAAATTCCATAGAAATAAAGTGCACTGATCATACAGCATGCTCTAGAGGATTAGTCAGAAGGCTGGTGCTGTGAATTCCAGTGCCGACCATATCCTGACTCACCGGCTGACCCAGGCACGTCCCTGGCCTCCTCCGTGCCTGTCTTCCCACTCTGCAGCAGGGATGGGCAGACCCACCGGTCTGTTTGGAGGATGTCTCTGACAAAGATTACGCTGTGCCGTGAAAGCCGTGTTTTGCATCCACATGCAGCACAGCAATCAAAGATTGCACCTCAGTGGCTGTTTTCTGAAGTGAGATTCAGCTGTGAATCATAGAATCACGGAATGGCTGTGTTGGAAGAAACCTTACAGCCCCCCAGCCCCTGCCGGGGGCTGGCTGTCACCCCCCAGCTCAGGCTGCCCAGGGCCCACCCAGCCTGGCCTTGAGCACCCCCAGGGATGGGGCACCCACAGCTGCTCTGGGCAGCCTGGGCCAGGGCCTCACCACCTCTGAGTAAAGAATTTACCCCTAACATCTGACCTAAATCTCCCCTCCTTTAGTTTAAAACCATTCCCCTTGTCCTGTCACTGTCACACTGTGTCACAAGCCGCTCTCCTCCTCAGTGAGGTGTCCCCAGAGCCTTCCCTTCCCCAGGCTGAACACCCCCAGCTCCCTCAGCCTGTCCCATAGCAGAGGTGCTGCAGCCCCTGAGCATCCCCGTGGCCTCCTCTGGACCCGCTCCAACAAATCTGCATGTGTTTCCAAGAACTCGGGCCAAAGGCAGTCTGAGAGGATGCTGATGGCAGTGCGGGTGTTAACACCCCCATGTGATGTGCAGCCTGAGGGGGCTGCAAAGAGAAGGTGATGTGGGGAAGAGAAGCTGCTCCGATGATGCTCCTCCAGTGGGCAGACTCTCTGTAGAGGCTCGTTAGGAAGCAGTTGTGATGGCCTTATTGTTCCGTCCCACAGCTTGAACCCCTTCACCACTTACAAGCTGCGCGTGAAGGCGACCAACGACATCGGAGACAGCGACTTCAGCGCGGAGACGGAAGCGGTGACCACGCTGCAGGACGGTGAGCGCGGGGACTCTGCTGTGTTCTCTGCTGTGACCAGAGTAAAAATGCAGCATCAGATGTAGTTCTGTTCCTAGGAGACTGACACAGGTAGCAACGAGACTGGGCTGAACGAATAACAGGCAGCCCTAAGTGTCCTGCTGTGCACTCTGGATGAATCATACTTTCAGGAGTCTCCAAATGGATTAAACTCCGTTTGATTGGCTTCCAGACTCTGCACTAACCATTATCTTTGCAGAAATTGAATAATTTACAAGAAATCATTAAAAATAAATGTAGTACCATGCATACATTTGAAGAAGTTTCTTCAATTGTTTTCACTCACAATCCACATCAGTCTGCAATACGGCAAAATTGCAGAGGTGTAAGTAAGAAAGAGCACGAAGCTCCTGGAAACATGAGCGTTTAATTCTGCAGATCAGGACTAATAAACTGTGAATGACATTGACAAGGCTTTTATTTTTAGCCTTAGAGATCAGCGTCTAATTCCTTGATTGAAGAAAGACAGTGTCTGAATGCAGAAGTAGCTCTGATGTCTTGAATGGGACTACCAACGGAGAAAGGAACTCTGCAAAGTGTGGAAAAGGATCTGTATTTACCCTTAGACTGAGAAGTAGGGTAGTACTGGGGTACACGTTTATACACAGTGCTCAGAATTAGTGTTTAATACAGCACAGGGAATGAGTAGTGACACTGTAATATGAAAATAGGGAAGAATTTTGCTAAAGAATGTTTAAAGAATGTTATCGTGAAATTAGAAAACTGGAGGACAGAGCTCTGGAGAATCCTGATTTAAACAGGAACCTGTGTAGTACTTGAAGAAATGATGTGCCTAGCAGCCTGTTAAAGGCATCTCAACTCTCCACCTTCCTGAACAATAGCTGCTGTATGGTGCAGGCTGTAACTGGTACTAATGAGGCAATACTGACTCACTGTTTTGGAATTTAGAATTTTATTTTCAATTCTCTTTGAATTTAGCTACAGTGAATCCAGAGATGTGCGTGGCCTCTTCACAATACAATGGGGAAACTCAGTGAAAGCTTCTCACCTCATTAACAAACTGTGAACATTTATTCTGCTGAGCAAACCTGGTGCTGCCACTAGAGCATTACACTGCAGAGGGCTGTCAGCTCCTGATAAGCCTTCCTTTCTTTGTGCTTGAGCTGCTGGAGTGTGTGCAGATGTGTTACAGGCCATAAGCACAGGAATGGGTTAATCCATGGTAAATCAAGCTGTCCTAATTAAAATAATCTGAGAATACATGACACAGACTCCTGAACGCAATGTGGGCTTGCCCCAACTGTGGCAAAAATGCCATGGAAAATTTGGGAGTAGTTTGCTCACACTTTCAAGCATGCACTCAGGTGGTTCAACTTCCCTGTGAATTGTATCCTGCTGTTTGTGAGCAGCTGGCATGATGCAGCTTCCTCCAGTTTTATGCCATGAGCTTTTCTCTTATTCCTGTTCAAGTTGCCAAGGCCACAGGTAGAGCAGGGGATGTATGAGAAGTAGCTGGCTTCTGCCTGGATTGCAGTATTCCTGTCCCTGGCATTGCTTTTGAGATCCACCACGTAGTAACTGGGATAGAAAATTTTCTTCAGCAGCAAAGAAAAAGAATTTGACGAATAAGCCACCTATTTCTCACCCTGTTGCTCTAACTGGTTTGATTTTCTCTTTTTCTCATTTAGTTCCCGGTGAGCCACCCGGTTCTGTGTTAGTAACTCCTCACACCACTTCATCTGTCCTTGTGCAGTGGCAGGTAGGTAAAATGCAAAATCATGATGTTTCTTGTTGACTTTGGCTTGTTGGCTGTAGTGGTTCACTGCAATGGATGTTTTTGTGATCTGGAAGGGGTGCAGTAAAGTTGAAGGGCTGCAGTTACATCCCTGATTTCCTGACCTGGGCATTTATTTTAGTGGCGGATGGAAATTTCTGGCTGTTGCCTTTGCTTTGTGCCCCATGAGGGAAAGCATGGGAGGCAAGAGTTTCTGTAGAGATGCCCAAGGTTATTGCTTTCACAGGTTGTCCTGTCCTCATATTGATATCAATAGATGTGCATCTCTGTAGTGAGAGCGTTTGCCAGGGTGTGGCATTGGCAAAGATCAGGTCATCCAAAGCCCTGTTGTTGTTCACATTGCACGCTGCCTCCTTCGGCTGCTGAGTTAATCAGAAGTGTATGCTGTGCCTGAGATCCTGCTCATAGCTTTGAGGAGCTCCACATGGCCCTTTGGCTCTTTGAGGGCTAAAAAGTAAGATTTCTTCAGAGGAAAGGAAAGGAAGTTTCAGCTCTCTGTAACATCTCTGAGCTGGGGCTGAAAGTATTCGTGCCGAGTCTGCATTTTATAGATGCATTTCCTGCGCCTTCCTTTATCTTTCGCTCCAAAACTGGCCTCCTGGGATACGCTGGAACATTTTGTGACCCAGTGCCTGAGGCTTCTTTTTGTGGAGTAAGCATTAAGAGAGGGAACCCAGTGGGGTACTGCACTTTATCCGTAACCTATGCTGGAAAGCCTCTGCCCACCCTGCTCCTGAGACAATGTCCCCCACACATAATAAGGATAGCTTTGGACAGATTGCATTATAGTGAAAAATGTACGTACGCCTTTACAGTACAGATGGGGCTCCTTGCATTTTGGAAAAAATATATTTATGAGGGTCTGTTTATTGCTATGCAGCAGCACTTAAAAAATATGCCTGGCTGTACTGCGGGGTTGCTGGCCCAAGTTCACGCAGCATAATACGAAGTAACATCATTGCTTACAGCGTGTTGAGCAAACAGAAGACATGTTGAACAGTTTTACCAAAGGAGTTGTGGAGAGTTGTAAATCTCTCCCCCCAGCTCCAAATAAAGCCCACGGTGAAGGAAGAGGTATGCGAGAAGAGGGCAAAGAGGATGTGAGGCACGATTTACTGTAGAAATAAACATTCCCCCAACTGACTGATTATAGGTGTGTAGTTAATGTGAAATAGGTGGTTGTTTAGGTAATTGGATGCTTTTTATTTCATGAAAATGAAATGGGGTTGTTGTGCCAGAGCCATCTCAAGGGAGTTGTGGGCGATTATATGTCATTACTACATGTATATTAATAGATCCTGGTAATTCAGCCGCACTGTATTTTTCAAATAAACAAAAATCTTCAAGTCCCACAATAGCCTCCAATTAAGAAGTTGTTTCACAGCAGTGTTTAAGAAATAATGTAAACTGAAAGCAGCAGTCAAGCTAAATGGGAGAGTAGATTTCCAAGCAAAGCTAAATTTTTAACTTTGAGCTGTGTTAATAATTCACAGAACAAACTCTAGATGCACTATCTGTGCTTTCAGCTGCTTGGTCCAATCAGTCCATTATTTTTAAATTTAAAGTAGGAAGAAAATAAGTAATTTCCATTGAGGTCTGCTGTATCAATAATGCAAGGTTACTTCAAATGTTCTGGGGGATGTTATAGTTAATATCAGGATTATGTGCTGTTCTGCTTCTGCCATAGAAACAGCAATTATTCAGACTTACATTGTTTTCTTTCTTCTTCCAAGAGCACAAAACTGTTTCTCTTACTTCTGTACAATGTTATGGGCTGCCACTCATAATCATTTTACCTGTTTCAGCAGATCCCTCAGGCCTTCATACAAAACCCTAAATAATCCATTACATCAAAAGCAGTGTTCTGTCCATGAGAGAGAGATAGGAAGGGGAAGACCTGACCTTTTAGCAGAGTACCCTTTTCAGGAAAGAAGCATCATTTCTATGGCAAGGAGAAAGACAGATTTCAAGCCACTTATTTTCTGAGCTTTCCTGTCCTAAATTTGAAGAAGAGGGAAAAATGGAGAATCACATGAAAGTGTAAGAAAACAATGCTTGTGTTACAATCACTGTTGTAACACAATGAGGAATTAAACTTTATCTGTTAGTAGCTGTGTGGCAGAGTAGGGAAGAACAGCTTCAGTAGTTTTTCTTTTAAGATTCTGTAGGATTTCCACCTCAACTTCCTCTTCTTTTTTTTTTTTTTTTTTTTTTTTAATGAAACAAATGCTGCATAAGCTCTTAGTTACCACTAAGCAATATCTCATCTCCATCTTGCAGAGGGGAACGTTTCAGCTGGTCCAAGAGCGATCCTGCCAGGCAGCCATGGAAAGGGCTGTGACGGCCTTGGGTCAGTTTGTTCAGTCCCCTGCTCAAGCGGCTCAACCTGTGACCAGAAGAGGCTGTAGTCCAGGAGGCTGATTTATTTGCCTTGTAAAATGGAGTCTGAGAGGCAGATGTGACTGCTCTTTCTAAAATACAGCAGAGGAGTAAACACCCCACTAGGGGAAGAATAATTTAACCCAAAAGACAATGGCAGCAAGGGAACAAATGGTTATAGGCTCGCCGTGAAGTATTTAGGTTAGAAATGAAATGAAGGTTTCTAACCACCCAAGTAGTAAGGGTTGGAATAGCTTTCCAAAGAAACACTGGGAAGCAGAAAAAATAGCCTGTTTTCTGGAGGAGTTTGCTCTATTTGTGAAAAGAGCTTTGAGTTGTTTCTGCAGTTGTGAGGGCCCCATCTTCATGTTCTTGAGGTCCCTCACAATCTTGTGCTCCTAGGTCATTCTGTAATGCAGTTGCTAAATGGTAGTGAAAGATGGTCAAAGCTTCTGCAAAGGATGGAGCACTACAGTGATCATGAAACACCGAGATGAGTGAGAGTCTCCATGCAGAGCAAGTAAAGCAAGACCCTGGGGATTTTCAGATTGCTCTCAGATTCTGCGTAGGACAACTGCAAAAGGAGCAGGCTTCTTCTGGGAGTGGTTTCTGCTCCTTTTGTTGGTAGCTTGTTAGCTTTCATAAACTCTGGATTAAGTACTGTTTTTTGGCTTCCATTAACTACAGTCTTTCTACTTCATTCCTTCAGCCCTTACCCAAAGAAAAATGTTTTACATACAATGAGACTTGCCAGCCCTCTCTTTCCTCCGTCTGTCTTAAGGAAGTAGTGGAAGGTTCTTGTCATTTCTGGAAGCAGAGTCAGGTCATTACCAAATAGTTGTCTCCTTTCCTGTAAAAATACTCTTCTTCCTTTCTTCATTAAAATTACACATGGTACTACCTTATACTCTTAACTCTGTACCACATCACACCCGTGGTTAATTTTTTAATGATGGACAGAAGGTTTCTGTAGTAAAGTCTCAAGACTGCTAGGGATCTTCCTGGATTAAAGGCAAGATCATCATTAAAATCCTCTTCATTTGTCCTTTCAGCCCCTTATGTTTCAGTACAAGAATCTTTAGAAGATAAATGGCTCAGGGCAGTTCTTAGCCTGCATTACAGTCATGAAAGTGATTTTTTCCCAACGTGAAGAATCCCTTTGCTTGTCTCTATTTCAGTAAGCCACTCAGACAAAAAAGCTCCTTTTGGTGTACTGGATGTATGTCTGTATCTGTAGGAAGATGTGAGGGAGTGCTGAAGAATCCTTTGGATGTCTCTGGGCATCTAGCAGCACGATCCAGAGGAACCAAAGCAGGTGTTTGGGCCAGCTCAGTGCCATACATCCTCTACTGCTCAAAGCTGTCATGGAGGAGACCTGGGTGTTCCTGTGGGCCTGGACGTAGGCAACACGTCAGAGTTCACCGTACTGCGCCTCCTCTCTAAAATCCCCTCTGGCACCTATTGTCATCTTCCTAGTGAAAGCCAGAATATACCAATTCTTGGTTACTTTCTTGTCAGTCTTGCAGTAAAACATTGCCAAATGAAAAACGCTCTATGAACAGTCCCCAAGGAAAATAACCACTAAAGAAATTGTCTTTGAAAAAATAACTTATTTTTGTCACCTCAGAAGAAGTGAAATACTGTGTTGGTGACCAGCATCATGTGATTTCAGCAATCTGTTTATTTATATGCTTTATCCCACAAATTTGTGCTTGTTGCCATGCACATCCTCACACGAACGTTCTTCATGTGACCATTTTTCAGCCACCCAAAGCTGAGAGTCTGAACGGCCTGCTGTTGGGGTACCGCATCTACTACCGCGAGCTGGATTACGACACGGGGTCTGGAACCGAGTCCAAAGCTGTCAAGAACCCTTCAGCTCTAAGAGCAGAGCTCACACGTAAGCCTGTGTTTTGGATGCTGTAATATCCCGGAATCTGTCTTTATAACCAGACATTATGTGCACTCTTACCCATGGAAAGAACACACAATTATGCCCAAGAGTGCTGGAGATAATTTAGATTTTACTCAATCAAGGTGAAGATGCTGGAAAATGCTTGTCATTTCTGTCTGATCAGCATCACTTGTGATGGTGCATGCTAATCTGTGCCACTGTGTTTGAACTGATGTTCTGTCTTCCACATACCCTCTGATTTCCTGCTTTCTGCTACCTCCACTTCATGATTACCCTGGTACAATTTTTCTACCATCAGACAAAAAAGAGAGGGACTTCATTTTCCTCAGCTTGCTGTTTTCTAATAGTTTTTAGAATTGGCATTTTGTTTTTCTTTTTTGCAGTATAGGAAAGAAGCCGAGGGGAAATTTTAAACAGCACTTGTACCATTTCGAAGTGCTTGTCCCTATCTTGGAAGAAACTTGCGAAAATGAGCAAGAACGTGCATGCTTGCCGTGGTGGTTGCTGAGGAGTTTTTTTTGGCTCATGTGGAAAGAAGGTGGAGATGGAAAGGAATAATAGAAAAAGGGAAGAGGACGTAGACAAAAGATAGAAAACCAGAGGGAAGAATAGGCAGGGTAAGGTGATGGGAGGTGAAGATGTGAGCACTCAGTAATCTTACAGATACGGCCCAGCAGGGAGAGATGCTCACAGCAGGCCCAGCTTTTGTCCTGTTTGATGTCAGTGGAATACTCAGGATAAGATAATACTCCAAGAGCAGCAGAATATGTCGAAGACTGTTTAGCATCTTACATCATCTTCCATGTTTCTCTGAACCCATAAAAATGGTTTCTGCAAAACCAAGAATGATTTTTGTGTGGACGTGGAAAAGGTGGAGGTTTTAATGTAGCACAAGCCTCCGACTCTGACCTCATTTCCATCGTCAGTCCTGAACGAGGGCTCTGGGAGCGTGCAGGGTTTTAACCACAGCAGACATGCAAAGCTCCTACAGGTGTACTCATGCACAATGTTTTTTTCCCAGACAAAAGCTGAATGGCTGCCTGTGTATCTCATCATGAAATAATGATTTTGGATGCTCTCTAGTCTTTTAAGCCAGGCAGCTTGTAATACCTACTGGTTTCCTCTCTTACCTCTTCTTGCTGCCTCATCCTGCAGCTATGTTGCTAATAGCTGTGTAGCAGAAAACACCTTGCTTTACTTCTTCAGGGAATCAAGAGAGAAGGAAGGGTTTTGAGACAAGTATTTTAAGAGAAATTTCCCTCTTTCTCCTCATAATATGACAATTCTCGCCTTAGTACACCTCTGTTCCTCACTGACCTGCAGTTTTACACAGTTAGCGTATTATTACAGTTCGTTCACAGCAGGAATGTTGAATTCTTTAAGTGAAATTGTGGGAAATCCAACATATGCTGAACGAAACAGATCCTGTCCTATTTTGTTTGCTCGTTGTGGCCCATGTTCCAGGGCTTCACCCTGCAGCTCTTGGTATTTTGAATTTTGCGTGTGTTGAGAAGTAAGAATCCTATACAGTGTTGAGTTTCCCCCCAAGAAACTGCTTCCTTTTTACTCATTTATTCTATTTAATCTAGAAGTCAGAACATTTCTGTGGTGTATATTTGTGTGATCCTCTGTTTGAGGAGGAAATGAAAAAACCCGTGTGAGTGAGATGCTTTTGATGTGTTACAAGAGCGATGTGATTTTATTGCCCTTCAAGGTATAGTCCTAAAGCTCAAACTGTGTATGTGTGTGCTGCATCGTTTGCCTCTGTCTCTGCTGTACATCATTTGCAATAACTGTTTCCTTGCACTGTAACAAGCCTTCTGCTTTGCTTACCCTGAATAGCCCAAAGCAGCTTCAAGACAGTGAACAGCAGCTCTGCATTAACGACGTATGAATTAACACGTAAGTGCACATTGCCTTTAGATGAGACTCTTTGTAATGGTTCGAAACACAATATAGCCGAGCTCCTACGGTTGTCCTCAGTGGATCTGGCAGAAATCAACACCAATTAGTGATTCTGCTTTCTTGAGTTTCTTTTTCTTCAAGCCTTTGCTTTGCCTACATCAAAAGATGTTGATGATGCAAGTAGGTAGCTGTTGTAAAATTGTGGCTGCTGGGAAGGTAAAACACTGTTGACTGTGACAACCCAGTATTGCTGATGCTAAAGGAATTTTGATTTGCTTGCTACATGTTTTGCAGTCCATCTGAGTTTAGCTGTATCACATCATTAGTCCTATGATTCAAGCATCGCAATGCTCAAGCATTCCTTAGAGTCTGAGGCCAGTTTAGAGAGGGCCCAATGAATTTATATGCATCTCCAGAGGTGTTTTCAATTGGAAATGAATAAAATAGCATTCGACAGAGTTAAAAGGCAAGTTGCTTTGTGGTGATGATGGTTCACTAGATAGGTTTTGCCCAAGGCTTTTGAGTCACAGATTGTGATGGGCTAAAAAAAAAAAAGAAGCCCTATCCCCACTGAAACTTGCACGCATGAACTCTCATATGTTCCATTTTCTTCCACATCCAGTTAACACTAAAATCTCCCTTGTGGCTTTTCATGGCAGCAATTAAAGTTTCTCTGTACCAGCTGCCTTGTACTGAAATTCCAATCAAGAGCTATATATCTTACATTATTTTTTCTATTTATTAATGGACTGGCAAAAAGTTAGTGATGTATTGGATATCATTTACATGGTACCCGCGTCCAGGGAATGCTGCTGAACTCTGAGTCAGATACAGGAGCAAGATGCTTGTAAATATTTCCATGAAAATGAAACTTGAAGAACCAGCATGATTGGACTTATTGAACCTCACCAAACTGATGGCATACTGTCAGCCACAGAGAGAAGGGTGCAGCGTGGTTCATAAATAACAGAGGAAATGATGAGCGAAGGGAGAAATTTGTACCCCTGGCTGTGCATGTCTTAATCAATTCAATGCTCATTTAAATACAGCAATTATTATTATTGATCACTTCCTGACTTTAATTTCACTGTTAAATATTTTAGATGATAAATATTCCTGTTAGAATTGATTCTTCCATCCTGGAAATGCAAAATCTGAAGCTGCTCAGCTGCTGTCCTGCCTAGTGATGTTGACATGGTTCTGCTCCACCCCATTTACATCTATTAATTACCCCCATACCATTGGGTTCTCTTGATTTTTTTTTTCACGCTGCTTTCGTTCTGATGCCTCATCTCTAAGAGTAGTTTCTATACATCAGCAAAGAAATGGGTTGTGTGGTGGCCAAATGGAGCCCACACTTCAAATTCGTTTTTCTCTTAGCAACTATGTTAAACTGTGATCACTTGGAGGGAGAAAGATGTACATGCAGCGCTTTGAATGGGACTACGGATTCCCTGCTGCAGGTCATCTTCTGGACCCTGCTGCAGCAGCGACATTCTCAAGCAATGCAGCTGCTCAATGACTGGATGAAATTCCCTGGGGTTAGGCAAAGGCTTGAAGCCATGTTCGTTCCTACCAGCAGAGATCAAAATGAGCCCACATGGTGAACATGGTGACAAGTCCTGTCTTTTCCTTGTCGTCAAGAATGACCCAGAGATGTTCTCCTAGCTAGTTCCCATCAGGAATGATCCTTCCTACTGGAGCAACACAGTGAGGAAACACTGGAAAATCCTGTCACCTCATTGCAAGGATCTTTCATAGTCATGCAAATCCTGCTGTGCTGCGTGTATTGCGGAAGGATAGCAGCAGATCCCACACCATTGCACTGTTCTAATGCTGTGTTTGGTGAGAGAGGTGTGGTGCTAAAGGAGTGATGGAGTGTAAGAAATGTCAATAATGTAAAATCGTCTAAATAATAACGTGAAATATAATTTACATTTTCAGAGTTGAAGAAATACAAGAGATATGAAGTGCTGATGACAGCTTATAACGTAATTGGTGAGAGCCCCACCAGCACGCCAGTGGAAGTGTTTGTGGGTGAAGCAGGTAGGTAAAAGGAAAACAAGTCTACTTTTTTTAAATTGCCAGCAAGTTCTAATGTTCACCAAATACTGGGGAAGGGCTCGATCATGATCACTAACAGGTTTTCTGTAGCGTACTCTGCTGGAACTTGTTGGCACTGGCAGCTTCTTGTCTTTTGAAAGCCAGTTGGTCGGTGGGAATAAGGGACAAAGGTGCATGTGAAAGAAAAAAGAGAACATCTTTTTGGAATTGCAGGAGGATGACTGTTCATACTAAATTAGCTTGAGGGAAAAATTGACTCAAGTTAAAGAAGTAAAAAGTAGAGCATAGGAAAGCCAGAAGGGAAAAGAAACAGAACTACAAAACAAGGGAGACTTGGAAGGCTGGTTCGTTTATTTTATTGCTGCCTGTGTGGGGACATTGTTTGGGCACCACGTCTTGGTGCCCAATTTCTATGCTGTTGGTGTCAAGAAGACATTGTGCCTATTTTAGTGCTAGCTTTGGAGCAGCAGATGATGGTTACTCTCGAGAACATGCAGACTTTGTACCTCTGCATCCAGCCGCTGCAGAAGCTGATGCTCTGTGGCAGTATTCATCTTATTGCTTATTATGGATGTAGTGCATGAATTCAGGCTGTATTTATGGAGTGTAACTTGCTGATCAATTTTAAATCCCTCCGTTGGAAGGCTGGAGGCAGAAATCAGGACAAGAGAGTTAACTAGGCACTTCTTTGAATGCTTTGTGAAACAGGTGATTTGGCAGAACAGAGATAACCTGCAGCTGAGCCTGTTCTTCCCAGTGGCTATGGCTGAGCAGTGCAGGACTGGAATAGCTGATGTCTTCCTCCCAGCCCAGTGGCGGTGCAGGATTTACAGTGACCCCAGCTGGAGAGAGGCTGGCGCTGAAGTAGTTGTTAGTTATGGTATCAATTTCTGCAACAACATCTTTTGAAGCTTAAAACAAGAATAGGCAACACGCACCCTCCTGTTGTTCAGTCTGCTGCTGGGAACAGATCTGATTGCACTTTTGTTCTTCTGTCTCAAGGCTAAGATGTAAAAGTTACCAAACTCAGTGCTAATACATTTTATTATTATTCATTAAAGACTCTATTGCTCAAAACTAAGTAAAGCACACATTTTTTTTTAAAAACTCTGCTTAACCTTTGCATTTCAGATAGGATATAACAGTCACTATCTTTCTCTGAAAACATCATAAATTAGTAAGAGCAGCATGGTTCTGGAGAGACAGCTGGCAATATTTACATTTTTTCTAGCTTGCTGCTGCTCCAACTTCTTTTTGTAACTGCAGCAAAGGAAGCCCCAAGTGGAGCCAGCTCTGTCTGGCTTCAGAACAGATTTTTCTTTCAGAACTGAATATCTCCCTTCTGCAAACTGAGCCAACAACCATATTTCTACACGTGTAGACAGCACAGAAAATCAGCTGGGGAAAACAAGGAGATGCTGGTGTATCATGTATTTTAACCCCACAGCCCACATCTTCCTTACTGGAACTCAGACAGGGAACAGGGCAGTGGAAGGGGCCAAACCTGGCGGGAAAGTGGGATGTGCATGAGACTTTCTTCCACAGGCAGGCAGGGCTGGTGTTTCTGGACTTGTAGTATGACTCAGTGGGGTTTGTAGAGATCCTGGCTTTACCTCAGGTTAGGGACAATCTGAGTTCATGCAGTAGAAGTGTTGAACATAGGATCTTCCTGCAGATTTTCACACTTGTAGTGTGAAGTTATTACGCTTGGTTGTATAACTGCCTCTTCCACCTCCAGAGCCGGCTGTGATTTATACTGTGAGAAAAGTGATTGGAGCTGGTGCTGCAATTTAAGTTTTAAATTGATTTGTGACACCTTTGAGTTAGTGTGCTGTGGAAATACAAGTTTGTGTTGTTGTTGTTTGCTTGATGTTCTTACCTGTGGTAAAGGTGGATAAGTAGCAAGCTGGAAAAGATGGGTCTGCTTAGCTTTGGTGATGGGACATCCCTGTCAAAAACAGAGAAAACCTTTGCAGTGAACAACAAATGCTGACAATGTGAGCACAGCACTGAACACAGAGTGACTGAAGTCCCCGTCTGAAGGATAATTTATGTCTGAGTACTGCTAAATGGTGCTTCGTTCTGCTGTAGGGGTTGCAGTAATTCTGGTAGGTGTGAGAAGATTCTTTTCAGTTGTGAAAAGGAAAACACAGCATGTACCTTTGGGGGAGTGTGCTGGTTCTACGTAATAACACTTTAGGCAACATGTTAGTGAAAATACCCATTTCTGTGCAGTCCATGGTGCTTTGTACAGCATAGAGCATCCAGAAATCACAGTAACAGCTGATGTGCCGTGTGGGATGAGAACAGTGGGATTGGCCCAGCCAATGAACACGGCAGGAAGAGCAGCATCCACAAACGTTTCCTTTGCTCTTGTGCTGTCTCCTGTGAGACTTAAAGATTTTCCTATCACTGTATCTGGACTTTCACAATAAAAACTCAAGTATGCAATGGAGGCCCCTAACGAATTCAAAAAACCACACCATTAAAACCAACCTTCTGGCAGTTTTGCAAATCAAACGAGTAAAAAGCCCTGGATCACGGTGTTTCTTTCAAGCACGCCGCTGAGCTGTGCCCAAACCAACGTCCTCCTCCAGCACCCCGAGTGCTCAGCTCTTGTTTGGCTCCAACCAAGGGCAGGGAGAGATTCTGAGGGAGTATAGCCTGAGCGGCCAGGTGGATTAAGGGACTGGATGCAAGCAGGCTTTGTTTTGGTGGTTTGGGGTTATTCTGGCTATAGGTGGAGCAAAATGTTTTTTCTCATTGCATCAGTTTTGTCCCATCAGATGAAATGGCCCCGTGAAGGCTCCATTTTGGGTTCTGTCTAGGTGTTTGCAAAACTCCCTGATGCGGAGAGCAAACCATTCTCGTGCTGCGCTGTCTGATGGGTCTGAGCTGCACCAGCGCTGTCCCCCCCGCCACCTGCCTGGAGCCCCTGCGTTCCTCTCCTGCACGGAGGAGAAGATCCATGTAACGTTGCCTTTTCAGAGCTGGCTGCAGCTCAGCCCTGCTCATTAGAGAACCACGTGCATCTCCTGACAAACAACAGAAAAACTGAATGCCGCCACTGGCAGCACTGAGGAAGGGAGCAGCAGCCCCTTCGTCAAGCCCCCTCCTGGCCTTGTTAATTCATTGAACAGTTCAGCTGTCAGGGACTCTGGCGTTGATTGGGAAGGCAGCAAGCATTCAGCAAGAGGCTGCACTGATCATCATCCCGGCCCTAAATGCAGCTGCTACCAGAGGTGCTGTTCTGCTTGACTGAAATTAAGACTCTGTTAGAGCAGCCACTACATCAAGAGCATTATTTTACCAGGTCGCTGTTGCTGTCTGATTGTGTGGTGGGCTCTGGGGTTCAGGAGACTCCATCACCTGCATTTTAATTAAACAGAATCACAGGTTTGGGGCAGGCATGCTCCATCTAAATTGGGCTGGTGAATAAAATGGAAGGCGGCAGTACAAATCCTGTGCTAACGAGCCTGCAGCCTCCAGTGCTGCTCCCATATACTGCAAAGCTGTTCTGGATGAAAAATAATGGAATTCATAATTTCTTCCAGCAGCTGCTGCTGGAGGAGAGTGTGTGTATGTGGAGAGGAGGTAGCAGAAAGGGGTGAAGTGCACTGAGAGACGCCTGCCTTTAAATAGGTTGTAAATCCATTTGTGTGAAGAGGGGAGTGATGTATGTCATTATAACTGATGCTGGCATTGGTGACCTTCAGAATTCACAAGAACTGATGAGGCTGGTTTGTTGTCGTTGTTCTTTTTAATAATGATCTCTGAGACCTCATTCAGCAAAAGAAAAGGGAAGAAGTGAAGAGCCGACCAAGATCCTCGTCTTAGAAGTCCTCTGCTGAAACGCGCCTTTGGTTGCTAACATCATCCTTCAGAAAGGCAGGTTTCCTGACCGTCTCGCTTTCATCATGAGAAACTACACCTTAGAAAGGAGCAGCAGTGGGACAGAGGGACAGCTGTTTCTCTCCTCTTCCCCTCTGCAAAAACCTGAACTTAAGCCCTTGATGTAAAGCTTGCAGAGGCCAAAGGGAATATCCATCTTCTTGCTGTTATCACAATTATTTCCATCTGCGCTTCTGCTTGCAGCTCCACAGGTGTTCCCGGAGTCCCCAAATTTAATTTGTGCGCCCACACCTGGGCATTGGTGGGAGGCTCTGCCCTGCAGTTACAGCAGGGGATGCACTCAGAACTGCCTGGCTGTCCCCAGCGTTTTACAGGCAGGGAGCATAAAACACCTGGAAAGCTCCAAGACCAAAAGTACTGATTTTGAATAGGGGAGGAAAATAGAAAAAGCCACCCTAAGGAGAAGCAAGCCTTGTAGGGGAGCAAATACTTGACGCTAGGCATCTGGCTCCCCTTTGAGAGCTGTTTCTAGCAAAGAGCTCATGCCCCTTCTAACCTGGCAATTTGTGTTTGGGCAGTGTCCGTCCCTGCTGATGCTGGAGAAGGTCGTCAGAACAAGGCAGTTTGTCCTCGAGTGTTTACATGTCTTTCTGCATGCTTCATTCTTGTGTGCTCACGTAAAATAACTGCCGTGGTCTCACCTCCCTGTTCTGGGTTACTTCCTGGAGAAGGGAGTCCCTCAGCACTACCTTGGGCCCCCCTTTCTTGTAGCATGGAAGCTTTATCTCCTTCTCTGCCCTGAATGGAGCGGAGAAGATGCTGTACAAAGAAGTCCCCTGTGCCTCCTTGTTAACAGCCTACGAGAGGAATGACAACATTTCAACACATTACAGCTGGCAGCCTCAATCAGTCTGCTGCGGCCCTTTGGCTGTTTTCTCCTATCTGCCTGGGACATGTGCGGCGTGTCCCTCCCTGGCTGCCTGTGCCTATGCAGATAGGCTCTGTGTCGCTGCTGGCACAGCTGGAGGAGCTGGGTGGGTGTTTCCATCCCAGACTCCACTGGAGGAGGGAAGGGAAGGATTATCGTGGCCATTTCACATTGCAGTAGTCTAAAACCTGTCAGCCTAGGGACAGTATCTTCCCTTGATAAACAAAAGGGGAGGGAGGGAAGCTATTGGGAAGTAGTATAATAAATCATGGGTTTCATTTACTCCCACTTTAAATAAAGAGGTTGACCTTCCGTGGCACTTTAAAAGCACCAAGTCTTTGATATGTTAGGGTGTTTGCATTCTAGTTGTTGACACTTGTAAACATCAGCAAAAGGATACTTCTGGGGGATGGCAGGGTGTTTCAAACATTGATTTTCCTTTTTTGCTCTTCCTCAATGTAAAGAATCTGCAGAGCAGTTGCAGTAACAGGAATGCCCTGCTCCAGGCATGATGCTGAGTTTTCATCCTGTCCCCAGTGCCCTTCTTCCTAAGCCTGAAGTTCCCCTCTGAGCTCGGAGTTAAAGATCCAAGCCAGGTTCACCAACAATGTACTAAAAAAGCAGAGTAAAATCAGAGCAGAGCAAGGAAGGAAAACTATAGCAAGGTGGTGGGGGAAAAAAGGTGAAGAGACCTTTCCCACTCCAAACAGAAACTAAACCTCTTTTCTGCTTCTCTTGCATTACTGGAAGCCATTACCACTATAACCCCTGTGTCCCAACAGCAGTCCCTTTCAGAGAGCCACTGGGTGGATCACATCAGTAGTTCGTGGTGGTTTTTAAACTCCAGACTCATTCTGTACGTGGTTTCTACTTGGGGCTTGACTGCAGCAAGTCCAGTATGGATTTGTTGTTCCCATCAATGCAGCTCCACTGGTGGTAATCGCAGTATAGATAGCACTCAGCTGCGCTGTCTAATCCTGCGGGGCTGTGACAGAATAGTAAAAAATAACAAACTAAAGCGTGCCTACATTAGAGCATTAGTCGTTGCTTGTTACTGGTGGAGCTGCACTGCTGGGGAATTATGGATATGAATTTTCTAGATAAACCTTAGCTCCCTTTTCTACTCCAAAGGCTGTTTTTGAAGGGTAATTTAAAGTTCTTAATTTGTTTATAGATGAGCACAAAGGTTTCATAATTAAACTTCCGAATTTGGTAACTTAGCTCGGTAGCTGATCTCCTAATGGTAAAACAGAAAGTAACCGTGTCAGTGTGAGTCTGTGGAAGAAGTGTCCTTAATGTCAACATGTCAAAAAGACATCCCTGCAGCTCTCTGGAGACTGAAATCTAATGTCAAGGCAGAAGGAAGCAGAGTCTAAGTGAGACCGTACTGCTGTCAAAGCAAGTTATTCTGCCATGGAGGAAAAGGAATTTTAAGAGAATGCACTGGAAAGCAGTGTCCAGATTGAGACATAGATTTGATGGGCTTATTTGACATCTTTAATTCTACACTGATGATCCAGAAGCTCTCTAAAATGATTTGCAATGTTTTCATGCTGCAAGTAAAAGCTGAATATGCGCCTCATTAACAGCTCATTAAGTTGTTAATATTGGTCATAAGCAGCCTTTGGTACAGCACAATGCTTTATTCAGTGCAGCAGCTCCTGCTTAGCTCTGGTTTAATTGCCTCTTTTTATCACATCTCAATGTAGGAAAGATGTTTCTGTCCAAGCAAAAATATAATCAGGTTTTGATCAACTGAGCTTCCTTATCCCTTCCACTGGCATTGCTGCTGTAGGTGGCGTGGGACTGCAATTGCCATGCGATGTTTTGCCCCGGTAATAAACTTTTGTCTCAAGACCCCAAAATTTCATGTCGATTTTCAGCACTGACCATAGGCTTAGAGAGACATAAAGCCGGGATTCGACTTCATCATCAGGACTCCTGCCTTTGTTCTGTAGTTGGTGCAAGCAGCAGTGGGAGTGGTGGGACAAACTGGCAGCTCGTGGTTCTGCTGCAGCGTTACACCGCCTGTGAAGAGCCCGGTGCGGGAACGTCCCTGCACAGAGGGCAGAGGGATGAGAAGCCTGATCGTGTATGCAAAGCCTTACTGTGCTAACAGCAGAACTACTCCATTAAAAGCAAAGAAATTAACCTTCCTTTCAAAAACATGAGCAATTGGTAGTAAAGTAAAATGGACCATAAATCGCACTGGTAAGGAAGTGGGGAAGCCCCTGGCTGGTAACTCACACTCAAGCAGATGCAGGCTGGAGGTGGAGTATTTTTGACTAAGGGGTTGCATTTGCAGCCAGTTCTCTGTTTCCTCTAATTGCACAGTCCTGCTCTGCTTGTTTTCCTTCTTCCTGGGATATGTGAACAAAATGTTGTAGCCATTTTCGTACGGGTCTCAGCTCCTGTGGCTCTGTCTCCTCTGCATGGCGTTGCTGTGAAGCCAGCTGTAGAGAAACACGGTTTTCTTTTCTGACGTCTGTTTGCTGTATCCATCGTCAGTCAAGGTACTGGAGGTGTTTCAGGTTGCCTGTTGTAGACTGAAAGCAAAAAAGTTTAATTTTTTATTATGAAGGTATGAGCTAGCAATAATTTGAAAACATTGTGGCCACAGCAATCCAGGCTCTAACACGGTATCAGTGGTATAGGACCACAGTAATGAATTCACAGATGCAAAATGAGCAAACTCAGAAATTTAGATGTAAATTTAGACTCTCTTCCCAGGACTGCAAGATTGCAGCCCTCCAAGGCCTCCCTGGGGTTCCCTGGCCATTGCAATCTGTAAATCCTAAATTAATCTCTTGTGGGGGTCAACTACCCGACTTGCTTCAAAAGCTGCAGGGAAAGGTTATCTCAGTGGCAGACCTCACCTGCTCAGTTAGACTTTTTATGATAGGGTTTTTAACATTTGGTATATGGCGAACCCAGTGGAGATTCACCCTAATTACTTGCTACGCTCTCTTGACTTTAGTGGAGCATAAGGAGTTGTCGGTGCTTATTAGGCTGTAGTAGGTGCTGCTGTTAGTGAACATTAAGTGGGTGCTTTTGTCTGCTGCCATGAACTTGTGGTATTACAATATTAGAGAGTGGGATTAATAAGTTATAATGAGAGGAACGTGCCTGTAAATGGAGGAGGAGGCTTCTTGTGAACTGGGGAGCCTGGTGAAATAGTCAGAAGTGGGTCGTGCTGCCCCTGTCTAATGGACAGGCTTTTGGAGAGAGCTGAGAGCTGCACTTTCCCATGCAGTGCTGCTCCCACTCCTGGTGCAGGTGAGAGAGGAGCCAGGCTGGGTATCAAACACTCAGCATTTCCTCACCATCTCTCCTGTACCCGAGCCACCTTCTGTACCTCGTGGTGGTGGGGGGTGAGTCCTGCACTCAAGCTGATGCTGCTCTCAGTCACACCCCCTCACACTGGGTTAGCTCCGTTACTTCAGTGGAACTACCCCTGATTTACGCTGGTGTTGGTGAGGAGGGATTTCAGCCTGTAGGTTTATGCTTGTATGTTTGTTTGTGCATCCCTAGTGCTTGTCAGACTCTTGTTGCTCCTGCTCACGGGTCCATCTCCGCTGACTGATGTGCTGCCTGTGTGTGAGCATATTCTTGTTGACACAGAAGAAATAGAGAAAAAAGCCTATTTTGTTATTTTCCGCCTTCCTGTTTTAACTGCCTGTGTGCCCTTACCAGAGGCAGTCTTACAGTTGTGTAAGGGCTTTACTTCTGGGTCAGGTGTTCTTGGTCTCTTGATGGATAATCTCAGTATGCAATGTGATAGCCTATTTTAGGCTTTTATTAGCTAAGTAGAACTGTGGGCTTCAGCAAAAGCAAAGTGTGTAGCTGTTGTTTGCAGGCTCTATTTCACGGTACTGCTCCATGACATCCACCTTGGTTTAGGCATTGCAGTGTGAACACGGTAACTTCTCTGCATCAGATCATGTCTGCCCCAGGAACATCTTGAATTGCATATGGCTCTTTGGGAAAACTGAACTCTGTGTTAGAAGATCGGTAATCACAGCATCACTGTTTTCACCACAGCTGGAAGAGATGGTGAGGGAGAGGATGAGAATTACTTCTGCTTGATTTACTTGCCCGTTTATAAAGGTTCTTCATGAATAAGTCATATCCATGGAGGTTTCCTCAGAGCGTGATTGCTTCCTTAGCTTGAAAAAATGGCATTGGCAGATAACCTCCTAGAGTCTGGGTCCATGGAAGGAATAGCCATTTCTAATCCTTGCTTCATTTCAATGTTTTTTTCCAATATGTGTGGTGAATGTGATCGCTCCCCTTTGACCACCCATGTCCCTCTCTTTTCCTCTCCAGAAGGCTGAAGATACATCTGGACAACGTTGGGGAGCATCCCAGTGCTAAGCAGAGAAGCTGGGCGTGTTACCCTTGGGTTTCATTAGCCTCTGCTGTTTTTGGCAATTCTTCATGGCCTTAATACCCTTAAAAATTTGATGCAGTGAAGCACAGCTGCTGCACGAAGCAGGAAGGGGGCATGCCTTTGCCTACTTGGGTAATACGGCACAGAGGAAAGCAGTGGTGGGTGTGCTGGGTTCCCCAGATCACCACCCTGACAGCTTTTCTCTTTCACCTGTCCATCCCTTCTTTCCACCAAGGTACATTTGTCTGTTTATCTTTCTTTTTTTGGCTTCTTGCTTCCTCTTTATCAGCGTTCACAAGGGAACTGCGAGAGTTCTTCAGGTTAGTCTTGTATCAGCTTCCACTGGTCCCTTGTACACTAGGAATTGTTTAAATTTCTCTGACACTGATGTATGCAATCTTGTAAATCAGCACATAGTTCAACGCCCAGAAGAAAGGGTTGTTTCCTGTTAAAACTTTTATCAGAGGCTTTTTATCAGTTTTCCTCCCATGGGAGGTTGGGCTTCTCCAAGGTAGGGGAGACCAGATTGCTTCTTTCCTGAGACTCACGTCAAGTTGCAGAGTGGCACAAGCTGGTAACTGGCACAACACTTGGTTTTGGTGCCAAATTGTGATGCCTGAATAAGAGAGGTCCAGTGTTAGCAAATAGAGTTGTATTTGGAGGGGTTAAGGGAGTTAATTTGCATGCTTTTGGACGTGGGTCTGCCTCTTGCTGCATCTGAAATACATCTCAGAAGCCCCAGAAAGTGCAACCCTTGGAAAAAAATGTGCACTTTCATCACAAAATGTAGCCTTGCTTAAAACAGACAGAAATTGGTGGGAAACATCTTTTACATTCTAAATATAGCTTGCACTGCTGTGTCACAGCGGAAAGCAGCTTCACAGTTGCCATTTTTGAAGCACAATTAACTAATTGTTATTGAACTAATCAGCATAGCTCACACAGCATTTCTGGTGGCACGGAGTGCTGCTGCACAGAGGAAGCGTTCCTGCTCCCACCTTTCTTTCAAAGGCACTGTAAGGAAATGGCCAATAAGCACTGAAATTTTTTCTCTTATGCTGCTTTTCCTTGGTGGAAGGAGTGACTGCAAACCTCTGCAAATACACCACATTGTTCTTCCTTGGGAGATACCACCCTAGCCTTCCTCCTCGAAGTCCAGACTGCAAGAAAATCTCTCGTGTTTGGCTTTGCCCATTGTACTGATCAGTCTCTTTGTCTTGTAACGTTCTGTTTGTTTTGTTGTGTTTGGCTTTTAATACTCGGTGTAACAGTTGCTTATCTCTTCCGTAACTCAAGGTCAGTGGCTGCAAAGGGAACAGGAACAATGTTGTCCATCCTGCTGCAGAGACAGAACCAATGCAGCAAGGATGGCTAGGCTAGACATTAAGGAAAAAAAAACTAACCCAAGAGTACACGTGAAGAGTTATTTAAATAGGTAGAGTTTGTGTAGAGATGGCAGAGGAATTTGGAAAGGGGTCAGTGACCAGGATAACACAGACATATGACTAGCAGAGCTGAGCCCAGCGTGACGCAGGAGGCTGGATTGTCTGAGCCATCTCAAATCCTTTCCAGCTCGATTTGCCAGGACTGCGTGTGCCAGGAACCTGCGTGCAAACCTGGGAGGTGCTGCGTGTGCGTGCTTTAACTGTGAGCGTATGCTACACTGGATGTTGCTCTGCCTTTTCTCCTGTTGTAGAGAGGAGATAGATAAGATTATGGCTGGTATGCTAGAACATGCTGCAACCACCCCTCTGTTATAACGTGCAGACATACAGATTAGAGGCTTTTTAGGCCTGGAGCTGCCTCTTTGTTCTGTGTTTATGCAACACATTGTGCAATGAGATTCTGGCCTCTAGGTGCTAAGACCAAAATGCAAATATATTGATTACTCGGGAATAAAAGCAGGCATGTTCACAAAAGCATGCTTTGATGAACTGGGGGGAAAATGCTTGCTAGATAGAAGAGGATCAAAGGTCTTTAGAGAACAGAAATTTGCTTGGGATTGTTTGGAACTGTGGGATCAAGCTGATGCACAGAAAATCTTTCGTCTCTTGCATTGCATTTTTCTCCGTTTTTTTTTTTCTGTCTGCATTTTTATTTAAATGGCATGAGTATCAGGGCATCTTGTCCCAGACTTGTCTGTGATTTTCCTGACATAATACTGGTATTATATAAATAATTAGAAAGTCAGTAGAGGAGAAATCTCTTGCCAGCCAGAAATTTGAGCAGATGTAAGAGCAGCAAGATATGCTTCATAAAAAAAGCAGTTATTGGGTTTACCCAATGAATCACAAGGATTTGTAGCCTACCTGTGCTACAAAGCATCGTGGCAACTGTCACTAAGAAAAGGAACAGTACTTTCATATTGATGAAAAGCTCTCAGTGCCACACAGCCCAGAGAGCAAATATCCCAGGCAAGCAGCGAGAAAAACTAAGGTGAACCTTCTGCAGAGCATTGAGATCTGGTGCAGAGCCACTGGGGATTTCAAGCACCTTCTCTTTAAAGGTTATAAGCATTTGCAAGCTCAAATTGCCTGCAGTGTGAGCGGAGGCTGCACAGTTCGACAGAAAAATGAGGACAGGGATATGTTTAAATGTGGATTTGGATGTGTAACTTTATTCATGCACACATTTTTTCTCTCTCTCTCGTTCCATTTTCAGATGTATTTGTTGTCTTTACACAACCCTGCCAACATCATCCCTGTCCATTGTTGTTGCTGTTTTTATTTTTACTAATTACTATACAGCCTGCTCAGGTTTTTCTCTTTACTTTTTGACTGAAAGAGAGTTTCAAGGAAACAGTTTTAAAGGTGAATTGAAGTCAGATAAGAAATGTTTGCAAATATCTGCATGAAATAACAAAGCAGAATACATGTAGATAATTAAACTACAGGAATACATGCATTTTTTTCTGGGAAAGTGAAATGCTTTACACCTGCCAAGACCTGAATTTGGACGCTTGGGGGCCTGTGTCACTCCTGCTGTAGTTGATAGTGTCACTAACACCTAAAGCAGTGTGAGGTATGTGGCTTTAACCTTGCTTTTTGTGTATTAGTGATTTCAACAGCCATGAAAAAATTCAGAGCTCAGTAATCTTGAACTGCATTCCAAGAAGGTAAAAGGCTTTTGAATTCACATTTAAAATGCATTCGCTTTTATTGGCACAGGCTGCCCGCATGTTCAGTGAATGGTTTGGGGTTTCGAGCAGGTAAAGCCTTTAGGGATGTGTTTCCTCTTTTCTGAAGTATTTCATTTCACCCTTATTGTAACGTGCTGTGTGCACAGAGCCACGGCAAGTATAAGCAGCACTCTTCTGCTGTCCCTGGCTGTCAACAAGAAATCTGTGCTTAGAAGAGGAGGCACACATCAGCCTTTGAAAGTTGAACAGAGGGACAGACTCACAGGGCACAAAACCAAACACAATTTGCATTTCATCCAGGCTCTGGGGTGGTGAAATGTCTTTTTCCACAGTGTATCATTTTTTATTTTTCCTCTCCCATCAAATTTTCCACCTCCATGCCAGCAAAGGTGCTGCTCCAGAAGTGCGGGTGTCAGTGGAGAGTGAGCGCTGGCAGTTTTTAACCATTGTGTTTCTTTGACATGCTCTATAAAAAGGATTTGAGGAAAAGTGGTGTTTTTGTGGCAGCAGGCTGCACACACTGACTCTTCTAATGGTCGCAGCTCAGAAGCAGTGATTGTTCCAGGCTGGCACATAGGATCCAAAGAAAAAACGCTATTGCAGACACTGCTTCAGACCTGGGTATTGAGAGCACTTTGAAGCTATCAGCTCGGGACAGACAGTAGTGTCACTGCCTAGAAAGAAAATACATTGCTAAAGTGATCCATTTTCCTCTGTGATTGTACATATTCCTGTTTCTCTGAGCGTGTCATCGTCCGCAAATCTCTGAGACATATTTTCAGGTTTGCGTTGTGCGATGGTTTTGGTCTCGCACTCTTGATGCGCGCTGTGAAAGTCTCAGAATCCTGAGGTTCTTGGTCCTTGGCAGAGCAGCACTACACTGCCGTGAGCGCAGCCAGCCAGCTGCTAGCTGCTCCCTTGGGCACCCCGGAGAGCAGGGCTGCCCTTAGGTGACTGCACCCCTGCGAAGCAGCCAATCCTGTGCCTTACTGGTGGTCATTGTCACCTCCTGCTTTCGCTACATCCAGCCAAAAAGGAAACAAAAGATGCAACAAACAAATAGTTTTAGCTGAGCACTGGGATAATGGCTATTTTCAATTTTGCCTTTCACATTTTAATTGTACAGCAGTAATTTTGCAATAGAGTTGCCGGTGGCAAACATGCAAAAGACATTAACTTTATTTATGTTTTGGATTATTAATGTGGCTGTTAAAATTCCTCCAGTTAGTTTTGATTGAATTGTTTTTTTGTGCGATTCTGTCGTTTAATGGAGCGGTAAATAAGAATTTCTGATAATGAGCCCAAGCATCTGTCACAACAACCTGGTGCTGGTTATTAACATTTCCATTAACGGCAGGGTGGGCAGTGATAATATGGAAACCACACAGTTAGAACAAAATAAATAGTTGGTGTCAGGCTGAGTGGGTGTTAATTACTATTTTATTTTATAACTCTGGGGGGAGGGAGTATTGGTAGAAAAGTGTGACTTATGAAGGTCATTCCCTCTAAAGAAGGAAGTCTCCAGAGGAGCAGATAGCTGGGGCTATCTTCCTTGAGTGGTGAATGTTTTATCACTTCTATTTATGGCCCATGAACAGGCAGAGGGAAAAGAGGCAGCTCTCCCAGGTCGTCAGGGTGAAGGCTTTGGTACCGTGAGCACAGAGAAGGGAGAAGCGTGCCCTTTGCCCTGCCTTTCCCTTCTCGCTTCTGCAGTTTGAGCAGGACATGCTTGGGCATCTCTTCTGTAAACAGAACGTGTGCTGTTTTCGTAAGACAGAGACAGCAGGTCTGGGAAGCAGCCTGTCCTCGCTAGCCGCTGGGGAGGAAAATCCACCTGCACCAGGTCGGATGCCGAGAAAAAGGGAAGTTGGCGTGACCCAGGTGCACTCGAAGGAAGCCAAAGATTAGTTTTCTTGCAGAGCATAATGCCATCAGGAGCCCAAGAGGTCCACTACATATTATATATGTGTAGGTATAATGGGATCAGAGCTAACACGTAGCAAGCTGAAAGCCATTTTGTCATACGTAAAATGTTAGGTGGATTGATTAGTACCTCACTGGGTTTTGGAGGTTATTTTTGACCGTACGTTGGCCCTAGTTCTTGGAACCAGATTGTTACAAAGAGTCAGAGGGCCAGGCTGGTGGTGCGAGGGGCTGCGCTGTTCCCCACAGCTGCTTTCAGAGCGGTCGCTGAGGAGCACAGCGACGCTGCCAAAGGCAAGCCTGAGACATCACCACAGAACAAAGAAAAAATTCTCTTTTATTTCCCAAAGCTGCTGACAGGACTGAGTTTGTTCAACGTCTAACCCAGTCTGTGTGACACAGAACGTTACCTCTGGAGGCTCGTTGGCTTCTCAGTCCCTGCGTGCTTCTGCTTCATAACTGAGACTGCCCGGCGATACAGACACCTCCAGGGCTAGCTCTGCTAGCTGACTAGTGGCATAAACAGAGTCTGTCCTGGGTCCTTCCACAAATGGAAAATTGCAGCCTGGATATGAACTAGTTCTGCTTGTCACTATTAATTCTTCTGTCCTCCTTTCTCTCCAGCACCAGCGATGGCCCCACAGAACATCCAAGTAAACTCCCTTTCTGCAAGCCAGCTGGAGCTCACCTGGGACCCCCCTCCTGCCGACAGCCAAAATGGGAACATACAAGGCTACAAGGCAATGCTTCTATTTCTGCTGGTTTCATTTGTCTTGCTTGGCTTTGCTATTACTTGTGAGATAGGTCTACAACTACAGCTGCCCTCACCACACAAGGCAAATTAAAGCAGCATTCAGTTGGCAGTATGGAAATGGCACTGTGTCCCAAAATCCAGAGAAAGAAATGAGATGGGGGAAGGGGGGGAGACAGGGAAAAGCGTGTTGCTATTTGCGGAGAAAGGAGAGCATGGGGATACAGGGCATGCAGATAGGGAGGCAGCCACGCTTGTGCAGGCGACGTATCTGCTCCAAAAAAGCAGCCAGCATAGAAAAGCTAGGGGCAAGAAATGTGTGGAAGAAAACTAACCGAGCTTTCCATCTATCAACTGTTCCAAAGCCATTAGGAAAAGCAGAACTTTCTCCAAGCTAGAAGCCTGAGCCAGGTCAGATTTCAGAATTATTATTTCATTTCCTTAACTTTAACCAAATTAAATCATAGCATTAATTGCATTTGGTTTATAGGAGACGAGCGCGTTGCAGAGGCATGTTGTTTAGCTTCTCCAGCATGAGAATGGACCCTCAGAGAGTGGAAATGGGCAAGTCTACAAACACTGGAGCTTGGCTTGGGTTCAGTGTCTGGCTCTGCCTCTCTCCATGAATTTAGATCCATAAGCGAAGAAAAGTCAAGCCAATGTGAATAATCTGGCATCCTTTTTTGGCAGTAGCAAGCAACCTTATATATCAATTCATGTTCTTTTCCTTTCCTATGTATATAGATGGCTCTAACAGCTTGGCTTGTAGAGCCAAGGTAGAGTCTTGCCTTGGCTCGTTCTCTCAAGTTTCTGGCTTGCTTTGGCCTGTTGAAATGCACTCAGTGCCAGGCCTGTCCAATAAGTAGGGCTGGCACCACTGTTCCCTTGGAATCGTCTTCTCCAAGCCTAATTTTATGGGATCGGAATAAAAATTATATAAGGGAGAATGGGGAAGGGTACCTCAAGAAACTTTAGGGAAAGTCTTTATTGCCCTCTTCAGAAAAGCATTTGCTGGGCTGTCCTGTGAACACAAATGGTGAAGCAGTTGTGTGCGCAGGGAGCTGAGTTATGGGAGCATCACACCAGGGTGCCAGTGCTGACAGGCAGCTAGCATTTTAGGGAGAATTAAAAGACTGACCTCTCCTCGCTGAGCGCTGGCAGCTCATATCTGCTGTCATTAGGCCACATTCTTCATTCAGCCTGTGCTCTATTTCTGAATGATGTACTCGGCTGCGTGGCCACTGGACTCAGGGTAATTTGCCAGGGGAAGGAAAAAAGATTGGGCGCATGTTGAAAAGTGTCAGCATGCCATTTAACGGAGGAATCCAGAGCAAGGCTGCTCCATCTTGCTGATCTTTTGCAGTTGTAATGCCGAGGTGTTTTGGAGCTGTAGGATACGCTAAAACATCGCTCTGTTCCAACAGATTTATTACTGGGAGAGCGATGTCCAAAATGACACGGAGAAAGTGAAGGTCCTTTTCCTGCCAGAGACAGCCGTCCGGCTCAAAAACCTGACCAGCCACACGCGGTACACGGTCTGCATCTCCGCCTTCAACGCGGCCGGGGATGGCCCGAGGAGCCGGCCCTCGCAGGGCAGGACGCACCAGGCCGGTAGGGGGTCAATTCTTGCCTCAGAGCACAGGCCTGGTGGTCATCAGCAGCAGATGGGGGGAAATGTGGGGTGTGCAGGAGGGCACTGGTGTTTGGAGTTAGCTTTCAGATGGGTCATTACGTTGTAGTGGTTGCGCAGGTGAAGAAAGGGGGATCAAAATGGCAATCATGTGGGAGAGGGAGCAGTGGAATGGAGCTGGAACGGATGGTCAGAAGGAGCGATCTCTTCACAGGCTGATCCAGAGTGAAACTGTCTGGGGGTCTGTTTGGGGCCTCTGCTATTACATCTGAAAATCTGAACTTGTTTCCAGCACCTGGCAATTCCCTGTGAGAGAAGCATTTTGATTTTTGCCAGTCCCCGTTTTTAAACCCTGCCATGCAGACTGTGAAGGCAGTGGCTGCCACGAGAAGGACGCGAGCGCTTGGGCTGTGCGCTTACTTGGTGCCCTGCTGCCCTTCAGCCCCGCGCTCCAGCTGCTCTTCTGAGGGGTTAGCTTGAGAAATCCCAGCCTCTGCCGCACAGTTCTTCTATAGATGACAGGGGGATGTCGAACATTAAAATGCTGCAAGGTTTCTGCAAATCAGCAGCTAGATAGAGAGCAAAGGCCAAACGTAGTGTCCGTGTGAGAGCCTTTTCCTTCTGTCATGTCTCTTTGCGTGCTTATGAGATCTGGTTTTGCAGTGGGGTAGCTGCTTTTCCTAGGAAAGACAGGCTGTGTTTCTGATTGATTACTGGAAATTTTGATGCAGTTGGTAAATCCCATTCTTACTTTGTTTCCTTTAGACTTAGGCTGGGGAAAAAACACAATGTTTTATAATATATGTGTATATGAGATTTACTGCACCTGCTGCAATTCAGTATGCTTGTCATCCTTTCAGCACCCAGTGCTCCCAGCTTCTTGGCGTTCTCTGAAATCACTTCCACGACACTCAATGTGTCTTGGGGCGAGCCGACAGCAGCAAATGGAGTTCTGCAGGGTTATCGAGTAGTCTATGAGCCTTTGGCTCCTGTCCAGGGTAAGAAAGACCTAAGATCATACATATTCATGGGAAAATGACAGAAAAGCACTGTAGCATCTTTTATCTATGCCCAATTTCCTACTTGCTCTCTGCCATTTTCCAAGAGAAGCCAGGTGGCAGAGGGTAAGTAAAACAATTCCGCTTTTGCCAAAACTGTTCAGCAAACTATAATATTGTGGAATATAGCTTTTGTCTGTCCTCTCTCATTTCCTTGCACAAACTATATTCTGCATGATTTGAAAAGCCATTTTACTGCCATTGTTACCCGGTGTGGAAGGAGAGGAAAGTCAGCCTGAGAGTGCCTGATTGTCTCCCCATGTTGCACTTTAAAATTGCTGAGTGGGCTCCATCCCAGAATAGTCGTCAGGCTCATTTGTGTTGCTTATCACATTATGTGTCACTTCTGTTATCGCAAAGATTGCCCAGGCATCAAATGTGCTAGTCATCACTGGTACCACTGCTACTTTTGACAGGGGAGGATAACGGTGACAGAGTTAGTCCTGTCTGTTTACGTGGAGTTTTCAAGAAGCATTTCTAACCCAACCCTAGATTTAAGCTACACCACAACAACACGATGGCCACAAACATTTCATTCATTTGCAAAACAGCAACAGAAAAGGATTTGGCAATTTCTCTGAAAACAGATGTAAATTAATTTCAAAGCTGAATTAGAGAAAGATTGCAAAGTTTGGGGATGGTTGTATTAACGTTTTTGTATTCCTGGTAGCTTGCCAGTAGTTCAATAGGATGTCCAGCTTTGGCAGTGTGACAGCAGGGAGAGTAATTTCAGCCATTGCCAATCCATTTTAAACTCTTTTTCCAAAGAAATAAGGATATCAATCACTAGTATTTGCTTCTTCTGTAAGGAATAAAGATCTATATTGTCTGAATATCCATGTCTCATGCACTGAGAAAAATATATTCAGGAATGAAAACATGAGACTAAAATCACTTTCAGCCTTTACAGTTGGCAGATCCAAGCAGAAAGAGCTAAAGCATTTCTAATTCTGACCAAGAAATGTGCACAGGGTATGCAGGAGGTTCAGGCTCTCTGGACATTTCCTGCCTTATATTCATTCCTACACAGTGTCTAAGAATACGTTTTTTTTCCCCTGAAAATACGGAATTGTCAGATCATGTTTTCTCCATAACCATTTGACTTAACATCCTCAGAATCTTTGTTTTCTTTTCTTCCCTTCCCCACCTCTGCCCATGCTCTCTCTGCCTCCAGGTTGTCTCTCCTCCCTCTGTAGATTCCGGGTGCAAGCAGAGGTTGTTTTCCTCAGATTCTTAATTTTTGCCTAAGTTTATTCTCCAATTTCTACCCATTTCCTCTTGTGCCAGCATTTTTCTTTCATCAAACATATTTGTTTTCCCTCTGTAATAAGCAATTCCACCCTCAGAGCCATCATTTTCCTTAGACAAATAGGAAAGCTACGCTCATTTATTCACAGGCAAGGCAAAGCCCATCTCGTTGCACGGAGTGGCGCTGAATGCACCAGGCAGCCAGGCTTGCGGGGCCGGCAGCTGCCAGACCCCATCATCCTGCAGGGTCCTCCCAGCCCCAGGTCTCGTGCTCCTCCGTTCCTGCACTACAGTGCCACACCAGTCTCTCCTGGATCTTTTGACTTTTCTCCCAGCTGTGATTTTTTGGCAGAGCCTCCTGACCCTTGTGACACCTGCTGCCTTCTCGCTCACGAGCCACCGTGTAAATCCTGCACATTTTGCAAAACTTTCTAACAGTGATCTGTTCTGTAGTGCAGTCTTCTCCCTGTTTGACCTTTTATTGTTTAAGCTTTACAGTGCTATGTTTTACACCATAATAGACAACAAAATTGCCCTGGAGCCTTTTTTAACAGTTTCCTTTTTTTTTTTTTTTTTTTTTCAGAACATAACTTTGAAATGACAAATGCGTCATGATTTCTCTCTGAGAAATGAAATAGTACACCTAGGGAAGGCAGGAGCACTTTTACTGCTTCCTCATAACTGAGGAAAGATTCTCTGAATTATAAATTGTCTGGGAGAAAACTTTGAACAGAAATCGCTTGGACATTATTCTTTATTTAACTAATAAAAACTGAAAGAGGCATCTTGATTTGCATAAAATAAGCATCCAGACTGAGAAACTTATTTCTGCATTTTTCTGTAGAGAAGAACTAGCAGAGAGCCTTCTCTAGTGGGAAAACCATTTTCCCACTTCCTATCTTTGTGGCCTGAAATGTGTTAGGTACATCTACAGGACCAGAAAATGCCCAAAGGACTCTGTCAGCTCAAAATTTTTGTTCTGTGAAATACTGTATTGAATTATTCCTATTAACTTAGTTTTAGACATTTTCCGTAAAAACTAGATTTCAATTCATCCATTTAAGAAAAATTCTGAAGGAGTGGGGAAGATTGAAAGAGAAGTCGTGACTTTAGCCTTGTCCAAGTTAACAGTGTGTTGACTGCATCCCCTGCTGCGGTGGCATTTATGCCCAGAAGCTGCCTGTGAGATATTCGTCCCTCATTCTGCATTCACTTGGTAGTGGTGCAAGTGCCAGGACAAGAAGAAAGGAAAGAACCTGGCAATTATTTCCTCCTCCAAGGCTGTGTTGCAGGTTACTTGGCAAAGAAAGAGCAGAGAAGTGCTTGTTTAGGAAGCAATCTGCAGCACTGCAGTCCGCTTCGTTTACCTCCTCCTTTCTTCCCAGAGTAATTAGTGAAGTTGCGTGTAGTCTCTTGGTAATTTCCCAGTTGTGTTGTAAGGTTTTTTTCTTGTCAGTACCCACTTATCAAGCTTAAACTCTAATTACACTTATCAGTGCTGAAAATTGGCTATTATCACTACTTAAACTCTTGCTAATTGTAAGAAATTCTTTCTTAGCAAACTGTTAGATGATTTTACTTACCATCTAGATGTAATAAGCTTCTTTTTTTCTTTTTTTTTTTTTTTTCTTTTTCTTTTTCATTGCAACCTTCTCTTATTTTTAATCTCTGTGGCTATTCCAGGGGTCAGTAAGGTGGTGACCGTGGACATTAAAGGGAACTGGCAACGCTGGCTGAAGGTCCGAGATCTTACCAAGGGCATGACCTATTTATTCAGAGTGCAAGCCCGAACCATCGCCTATGGACCTGAACTGCAGGCCAATGTCACCGCTGGGCCAGCAGAAGGTAAGTGGAACCATGAAAGCATGTCAGAAGCTAGATCAGCTATGCAAATGCATGCAGTCCAATGGCAGGGAATAGCAAGGAGAACTTGAGTCACACAAGCTCAGGGCATGATTCAGTGAATTTCACAACTGCCCATGAAAAACATATCTTCTTTTTTTTTTTCTGAAAACTAGAAGACTGATGTGAATAAACAAAGCAGCGTGAATAAATCATAGCACAAACTGGCTGTCCAGGGAATTCAAATCCAGACAGCATGGTTCATAATTCTGGTAGTAGTGCTATGCTTTGGAGTCAGAGCTGGAATAACTCTGTCTAAACCAGTGGAGGTTCCTGGATGTAAAATCAGGAAGAATTTACAATTATTTCCTCCTGACACTTTGGCTTATGCATAGGGAGATGTGTGCAAATTTCCTGGTATGCCAGGAGGAGGCTGAAATTCAGGATTCCCTACTTGGTTCAGTGTGTGTTCCAAAACAGTTGGTTTTCTTATTTGATCAGTGATAACAGATGCCAGATAATCTAACAAGTTAAATTCCCTCCAATTATATAATTTTTTCCTCTTTCCTTCATAGCAGACACACCTGTAACACTAGAACCAGTAAGAAATTAGGCCAGTATCCCATTGTGCTGGTTTAGATCGTACATACGTTAACCAATGCGTCTGGATAATTTTTTTTTCCACTATCAGTAGAAGAAATGAAGAATACCACAGTATGTGTCTGATGCCACCCACGTTTGCTATTGTTATTTCACCCTTCAGGATCTCCAGGCTCCCCTCAGGAAATTCTGGTGACAAAATCTTCTTCTGGGCTGACGCTACAGTGGACTGAGGGAGATTCAGGAGAAAAACCCACAACAGGGTACATTATAGAGGCACGGCCCTCAGGTGAGCCATGGGAAACATGGAGAGCTGGGTGTCCTGAGTTCCCTTCCTTCAGCCCATGCTGAAACCCATCCTGCAGTGGAGAGGCTGTTGTCGTCCCAGTAAGCTACTGGGATTTTGTGAGAAAGCTGTCACCACCCAGTATTAAATCTTCTCTGATTTATTACATGGGTTATCAGATCTTCTCCTGTTTAAGCATAGTCATAGAAAATTACCCTAAGTGCTCTAGTTTCCACTGTGGTACATCACTGGTAAATCATCCAACTGATGAACCAATAGAAGTAATAATTAAAACTCACTTAAGTGCTTACAGCATCTTTCACGCACAAGGACTCAAATACTTGCAAACTGCTTTTTGAGGACCAAAAATCTATCCTTGGGCAGCAGAACGCAGCAGCTAATCACTGTTAATAACAGGTCCGGGACTGCAGCAGCGTGCATGCGTGGCTACCCCCGTCTGTTCCGCAGGGAGGGCATTAGTGGACAAGAGGAGGCTCCTTATCACCACAGTTTTTCTTGGTGCTTTCCCAGAGCTCCTTTACTTCTGGCAGTTGCATCTTACCGAAGTTGCTTACTTCTTTTTACAGAATATTTTCACAGTTGGAGAAGATCATTTTAAATCTAGGCCTGTGCTCCAGCCTGTTCTCAGCCTCTCCCAGCTTGGTACCCCTTGCAAATTTAATAAGCATGCACTTTGTGGTAGCCAAGTCATTAACAAAAACTGAATACTGCCAGACCCCTGTGTAATCTCACTTGATAAATTCCCTCCATCTGATAGGGAATGCTGATAACCATTCTCCAAGTACGATTTTCCAGCCGTTGATGCATCTACCAGATACTTGTTTCATGTAGGCCGTGTTTGAATGTCATGATGTCAAAAGCTTTGCTGAAGTCAGGATAGATGATGTCTGCTCTTTCTCCTCTATTGACAAGGTCTGCTACCCTGTCACAGGAGGAAATTAGACATGATTTATACTTGACATACCCATGTTGGCTGCTTGTTCTTTCCTTTTTTACTTCTAGATGCCTACAAACTGCCTGATTATATATTGATTTAGTGAATGCTTATCTGTTTGATTATATAAAGGATCTGAAGTGTTTCTTGTATATGTCTTGAATATAAGGTTGCATTTAAAACCAATGATTTTAGTTGTGTTTAACCAGACCAGTCACAAAATCATTGTGATCATTGATGAAGCTGCAAATGTCCATACTTGCCTTTCATAGAACTTCTGTAGTGAGGCTCTGTGATGACCCTAACATTTCTTCCACATTTCTGTAATTTAACATGACAATTCTTTTCAAAACAGAGTGAAGGAGAATGTGCATATTCTCAAAGCACTGGAATTTCACAGAGTGATCTAGGGTCTTTTGAATCAGAGACATGTCACCCAGTGCTTCCGTTTGCCTTACATCAGCTTGTTGACTCCTGCCTTTATCTTTTCGTAGGCAGAAAGTGCTCTCTATCTGAACAGCGTTGTTTATAGATAGTAAGTTAAACCAAAACTGTTCCTTGAGGTTTGCTTGCCAGCTTACATTTCCCCAAACAGGATTTTTAAAGATTGTTTCAGAGGGAAACCTGTACCCCATGTACAGATCATTTGCAACTTGTGTGAGTTCCGAAACTGCAAACTCATCTGGTGTTCCTGGGCTTGTCTCACCTGTGGATGTGCACGAACAGTTCACACTTCATGGCTAAGGGTGTAGGATTTGTGGTCCTTTCTTGCTGAGTCAGAAGAAAACAGCCCTTCCAAGGCAGGTCTGAGCTGCATTAACCCTGGGTCATTCTAAGCTGGCCCCACTCCACTGATCCTGGAAACACACAGAAGAGGTCTTATTCTCCTGCTCTTGCAACCTGACTGTTGAGGCATTTAATTCCTCCTCAGATTATTTTAATCCTATTCATGCTGCCGTAGCAAATGAACTAGCCATTTGTATGCTGGATTCTCACCCTTAGTTCTGGTTGCAGCTGTAGAAAGCGTGAAATGTGATCCAGGAGAGGAGTGGACTAATTGGAGCACTTGCTTATTTCATGCATGCGGCAGCTTCCTTTCACTGCCGGTTTTCTTCCTCATCTCTGCATGGAGGATTTTGAAATCTGAATTATGAGCTTAACAAAGGCAGGGAACTAATTCCTCCTGTCAGGGCTGGCCATTCAGAGCCATTTCTGTTTTAGTATAATTCCATGAATTTGCTTCTGCATGTTGATTTGTGTGCATAGTAGAGCACGGACTGGAGAAACCTTTGTTTTTAAGTGCTTGTTGTCCAAGAGAAGAGCAGTTGACTTGTGCCCTTCACATAAAATCAAGGAAGGAGAAAGACTGTCAAAAAAGGAGCATTGAACAGACAGATGAAAAGCTTTAGCTTGTTGCCAATATTTAAATTCAATATCACTACCTTAGTATTTCACATCTCAAGTGTCATCTATTATAGGCCTCATTACCCCAAACGTTAAATGCTGTATCATCTCATTTTCCCTGCTGTAGCTCCCTGCCAAGACTCTTCCATCAGAGTGAGAGGATGGCTTTCTGTCATAAATGGCAGACCCTACCTGCTTTTGTCACTTCCCTTTGAATTTTTCAGAGCCCTGCTGTGTTTCGCAGGGCTCCAGCTGCCCCGCTGGGTTTAGCAGTGGTGGCAGCAGGCAACTGAGATTGTTCATTTCATCTCCCCGTTTCTCTCTCGGATTTATGGAAGGTGACCAGGCTGACTGCCTCCTGTGCATTTTGAATATACTCAGATACCAGCATGGAGCAGGCAAACCAATATTTTTTCCAGAGTGATCTGTGCTGGAGGAAGACATTACAGAAACAGAAGTGTTTTTCTTTTCCTTCAACTCATCTGTCCCTGGAGAAATGGATTCCAGTTTAGCTCCTTGTGCATTACAGGAAATGCAATTAAGCGACCCGTGTCACTGCCGTAGTAAGCACTCCCTAGACATCAACTAGGCTGGCTAAGGAGTGGGTATTAGATCATGTCCTTTGTTTCTACGTGCAGAGCAAAAGACAGAAATGGCACATCAGTGATAAGGTTCCTAGTGCTGCAGGTGGGGGTGGAGGAGCCAGGTGCCCCTCTTTTCACAACCGTGTGTCATCCCCAAGGCTCCTCCATCTGAACTGTGCTTTACTGGTGGGCCCGCGGCCTGTAGAGCACAGAGCAGTCTCACACAGCCTTTCCTTCCCAATTACCCCCTCTCTGCAAAGCATTATTTCTGCACCATGGCCTAGGGAACCATGCCGCCAGGAGTACACATTCACATGTAGACCTTCGTGTAGACCTTCGGGCCTGCCGCAGGCACCTCGAGTTGTGGGGCAGCAGTGCAGACGCTCGGTCACTTTGCTCTGCGGCCAGTGGCACCTCGGGAAGGCCTCTCACCCAGGATGAGACAACAGAGGTTTCCTCCTGTTCTTGCTTTTTGCCGCCTGTGTTTTGGGTTTTGTTTGTTTGTTTTTCCCAAGGAAGGCATGACTTGGGCCCAGTGGGAGAGAGTTGCAGCTTGTTTCCAGCGATAACACCTCTAGCTCTCTGGCTGGCAAGAACAGGCCGGTTCCTCCTCAGATCAACCTCAACCGCACATCAAGAGCTCAGGACGCGGGCAACTCAGAGGAGCGTTTTCCTTTGTTCCCCCACATGATCGGTTCCATGAAGGCAGCAGACGTTTTGGGGAAGAACTTCTCTATCTGCAGTGAGGATTGTCCTTCCCAGCAATGCTGGGTTTCGCTTCCCACACCCCAAGGGCAGATCTCACTTCATTTTTCTTTCTGGTGTCTTGAGAACTGTTTTTGTGTTTTCTTCCTTTTCTATTTATTTTTAAACAAATGAGGGAATGCAGTGTCAGACATGGGCACAAACCAGCAGAAGTCAGTAAATTCAAAGTGAAGGGTGCAGCTGCATTGCCGGCATCTGCCATGGGGCCTTTGGTTCGCTTCTGCTTGTGAGCAGCGTGCTGAGGCTGACAGTTTGTCAGCCTTCACTTCCCATTCTTGTCCTTTTGCTAGTTTGCATGATAATCCAGCCCTTTGCCTCTGACAAATGCATCCACATTTTAATTTTGCCCTCTGTAGGAGGAACACTACTCTCATTCAGCAGGTCCTTAGCTCTCAGCTGCTTCTCCCCTCATAAACCTCCTAATGTGTAATTAGGAGAAAGTTTTACAGCGCAACCCTCCTCTTTCTCCGAGGAGGAAGGCTGGTGTTTAAGACCCAAATAACTGACAGGTTTCCATCTCTCCGGCTGCAGCACGGCAGTCGTTTGTTAGCAGCTGGAGTTAGCAGAGCCAGGAGCCCTTGTTACTGCCTGACAGTTTTATTTGGGCCCCAATTAATTGCCTGTGAAACCAGGCTGGCGTATGGCTGCGGTGGCTGGGCTGCGCCTCGCTGGGGTGGTCGGCACCTGCCCGGGAGGGTATCACAGCCAGGATCACGGAAGGTCAGAGGTGGCTTTGCCTTCCCCTGTCATTTGAGCTTTCTCCCCATGCGTTTTTGAGAGGCCAAGTGCCCAGTGAAGGGCAGTGCGAAATACAGAAAGGGACAGATGTTACTGCTCGCAAAGGCTTTTGCTCCAGCACAAGTGTATCCCCAGTGCCATCTGTGCCATGTCGCACAGGACATTAACCAGGAGCTGCCTGGGGCTGGCTGAGCCTAGCACCTCTTTGGGTGCGAGGATCCAGCATTGCAAATTTGGCCTATTTCAGTGATTTCCATCGATTAATACCCAGTTGATATCCCAGCCACAGCATGCACATCCTTCCTCCCGAAACTGAATGGAAAATGCTGTGTATGGTATACTAATGATTTTCTACTGAACTTAAAGGCCAATCTTTGCTATCATACGTGACCTTCTAATGAATTCTCTTTCAGCTGAACTTCTAACATTTAGAGCCAACCTAGTTTTAAGGGATGAAGGAAGAGATGTAGTGAATGAATTCACAAGACTGTGTTCAATATTTAATTGCAGATTGCAGAGCTCACTACTGAAATAAAATGCCTTTTTTAGTTTGGGTATATCTGGTTGCAATCTCTGTCTAGGAAGATAGGCCTGAATATTCTGGACAGAGATGGGATTAACTGAGGCTCTGTAATTAAAAGCCTTGTTGGCCAGGGCTGGAGATGCCACTGACTGCCCTGTGCATAGCATTTCCTTGACATCAGCAGTGGGGAGACACAAGGATGTCTCCTTTCCAGGCTGCCACCCTGCAGCACGTCCACCTGCTGCAGCTGCATCAGCACCTCTCTGGGATCCCAGGGATCCCACACTGGGTCCCAGCTTGGCCAGGCCCTCTCTCCTACCCCAGAAAAAAATGTTTGAGCAGAGATTCTTTCAGTGATTGGAATGGGTTTGGCACAAGAAGATATGTACACCAGCCAGAGCATCTCTGAGTCCCTGTGAGGCAAAAATCCCCCTGAAGAAACATCCACCAGCCATCGTTGCCCCATACCGTCATCGCCATAGCCAAGGGGTCAGAGGTAGAAATGTCACGCTAACCTCTCAACAGTGGTTTTACCTAGTTATTGCAAGCTTTACAAAGTGATTAAATCTACACTTGCTTGGTCTGTTGGATATTCTGCGTTGTGCGTCTTGATAGGTTTGAGAAAATGAGTGAGCAAGTGTGTGTGAACAGTTGTGTTTGTTGCAATGAGTGTTAAACATTAATTTTTACTGTTGCCTTTTCTTCCCCCATTAAAGCAGCTTTCAGTGCAAACAAATTGCTTTTCAGACAATTCACAATGGGCTGAAATTCTCTTATTGCTGTTTACAAATGTGTTTATGAAAGCTCAGGCAATTCTAGCAATTATGGCAATATTTTATAGTCTGAGATGCATCTCCTTGGTACTGGTGGTTGCAACAATGTAACTTTTAAAATGCATCCCTCACTCCACCCTTTCCAGAGAAACTAAATCCCAAGCTCCCTTTTTATTACATTGTAAGTTTACGTGGTAGAAATAATCTAGCCTTCTATTGCCCCGTAAAAGGGAAGTCAATATTTTATCTCTTGTTTTATAGCCATTGTAATATCCAACTAATACATAACAATGGTAGGTTATGATAACTTCATTATACTCTGATCATGCTGGTGAATAATGTATTGGTCTGAATTTTAAGCATGACAGAAAAATTACCTGTTTTTATTGTTCTTCAGTGTTTCTCAAATGTAGCTGGAACAATAACATTTCAGCCTGCTTTTTGCATCCACTGAGACTGCCAATCCTCCTGATCAGAAAAGAAGTAGTTTGGGGCTTGTTAGTCATTGTGTGTGTTGCTAGACGTGCAGCACGTTACAAATTACTGAGCCAATATTTACTGATGCCAAAGTTAAAACAGTCACGTGGACATGCACCTGCAGTGTTAATCAATCCGTCTTTGCAGTTATTCCCTGTTGCACAGAAGTAGGCTAAGGGCCAAATTTTGCTCTGTTACACCAGCACAGTTCTGGAATCGCTGCGATGACTTCAATTATTTTACACTTGGGTAAACACAAAGCAAATGAGAACAGATTCTGGCCTTCTACTGCAGCAGCGGAACAAGTCAGTAAGGGTAGTGCTGCTGGCTCCTGCTTTATTGTTGCCTCGATAACACCTCAAGCTACAGGAGTCCTGCTGATGCTGGAGTCTCACAGTGCAGAGGGCTTTCTTTCAAAGCAGGTGGCCCCTGTGCCGGAATAGTATCTATGCAGAGGTTATCACAGTCTTCCTATTGCTATGGGAGATACAGAGAAAAATAGACATTGCTTGAACAGCTTTGATAACTAAAAGTACAAACCTGATCAGGTCAGATCCTTAAGAGTTGTGCTGGCTGAGGCTAGCCAAGAGTTTGGCACCATGCGTAGACAGTAGCTTCATTTTGTCAGTGGAAGTGCCGGGCACCAATTGTTACTGAAAAACAGTCTGGTTAGATTAATGTTTGATTCCTGCACTCAAAATTATTGACTGGCATCTTTAATTATAGCTGGTTTTGTTCTTACTGGTAACAGCATCCATCTAGTTGAAAGTTCTTTCCATCGAAGTCAGGTGAAAGTAAGATTATGGGTATGGATCGGGGACTGGAACGGTGCCTAGTCAGGATGCGCGTCAGGATAAATGTTAGCATGGCTGTGGAGAGCTGAGATTACCCCACTGAAACGCTTTCATCAGTTATGCAGAAGGCATTGTGTTTCCAAAAGCTTTTAAAGCTTCGTATTACAAACAAAAACTCATTCCTGCTTAAAAGTGTATGGCACAGGAGTGCAGTGCCTGCTGCCTCGCTCCATGGGCTGTGCCATGCTGCAGTGCAGCCCATGCAAAGGACACATCTCCATTGATGTTGTGAAGCAAGCAGCACTCTAGTGGCACCAGTTCTTGCAAGGCCACAGTGCTTCCTGCCAAGACCCAAATCTGACATTAGTTGCAAAGTTTAGCCTGCGCACTTGGATAGCAAATTTGGTTCTGCAATGTAAAAAGCAGGCAAAACCTGTGCAATTAGGGCTCATTAATGTAGCAGGTTGCTCTGGGCTTACTTGTTCTGTCAAGTATGAGGCGTGCAGATGCTGTGACCTCACCTGGTCAGGAGGGACCCAGATGGCTGGCAGCTGCTCCAGCCGGCTTAGGTCACCATGGGTGCTGCTGCAGATTTTAACAGACATAGTTTCCATCTGCGCTGTTAGAAGAACCCCATCAAGAGTAAATCCTTTTACAGATGGGCTCTTGCAGGGCATTCTGACATTTGCGTGTATCACTGAGCAGCCGTCAGGTAAGCATGCCCACTGCCTGTGGTGGAAGCACACAATTAATGACAATTATTTTCCACGATCCGAAGGAAATGCCAAGTCACACGGTTAATGCCATTCCTCTCCTTGCTGCTTTCCCAGATGAAGGACTGTGGGACATGTTTGTGAAGGACATTCCTCGCAGCGCTACCTCCTACACAGTCAGCCTGGACAAACTCAAACAGGGTGTGACCTATGAATTTCGGGTGGTGGCTGTCAATGAATTTGGCTACGGAGAACCAAGTGTTCCCTCTGTGGCAGTATCAGGTAATCATGTCTTTTGGTATATGTTTTCCAATGGATTTTTTTACTGGGAGTGGAGAAGGAAGAGAAGAAAGAACAAAATCTGTTTCTCATGTTACAGCAAATTGTCAAGGCCAGCTTGTTTTCACTTGTTTCAGGACAAAACTAGAGTAATATAGTGGAGAATCAAGGCTTGTTATTTCAGTATACTTGACTCTCAAGGGGAAAAATAAGCTTTTGCATTTTTAAGCCTGACAAAGAACCTTCTCAGGAAGTTTGTGTGTGTTTACACGTAAGATTTCTTGCCCTAAGACTAATTTACAAAGTCTACAATTTGTTTGCTTTTTCTCCTACCCCCTCTCCTAGTCTGTTGTTTTGTTTACTCTGCTTCCTTCTCTTTTCCCAAGGTTCTGTGATAAGCACTTTCTATGTGATTTTGTATTTAGCTCTCAAGAATGTCGTAGTTCCCCAAAATTATTCACAATATCCTCTGTGCTGGCAATTCCAGCATGCTGTGAAGCTTCCAGTCCCTGTTCATCACAGCAGCTTGTTGGTGGAGCTCACAGACCCTTCCCAGCCTCCCGCTCTGTTGTGATAATTCCCAGTAAACAGGGCCATGGCCTAAACATGCTTCCAAAGTCCTTTTGAATGAACAGGCACTCTGATTTTCTGAAGGAACTTCAATGCCTGGAAAGCAAATTCCTCTCAGCTTGCCATGTTTGGACAGCTCCAGTTCGATGGGCTGTTGTGAAGTGGGAAAGCTTGCCCTTGTCTCCTCTTACCCCTGCAGAGAGAGTTGTACTCCAGATTGCTTTTGAGCAACAGGTTTCATCCTTGCTGTGTCAGCAAAGACAGATGAGGGATAAAAGAATCTGATAAAATGTCTTTGTGATTCAAAGTTCTGGAGGGTCCTGAGAACTTGGCAATGCTCCAGCATCTGGAGTGGCTTTTATCTCGTTGCTTCTTGAGTGAAAAGCATAAACACCATTCAGCGGCTACCCAGCAGGCAGGAGCAGTAAATGCTGCTCTCGCCATCACGGCTGCATTTGTCCTTACACAATTAACCACTTAGCCTGAGAGAGCTGTCTATGGATTTCAGTGTGAGTGCTACCCTTGCTTTTCTCCTTCAGGACAAGGGCATAGACAGCCCACTTCAAATACCAAGAGTCAATGTTTTTCCTGTCTGTGGTTCCACAGAGGCTGTAACACAATGTAAAGGGTCAGTAATCATGTCAGTCGTTCCTTTCCCAGAAGACATTATTCCCCCCGAAGCTGGGCACGCAGCTCCTTCTGATGCTTTTTATAAATAAACTGCTTGTTTGTAAGTTCTCCACTTGAACAGAACTGTTTAATTCACCTCCTTCTGATGCTTCAGTATTCATCTCAAATTGCTGCATGAAAGTAAGAGGTTTCCTTTGAGATTCCCAGCCGTAAAAGTATCCAGCGTTTTAGGCTGGCCACTTCAGCTAGTGCAGGGAGGTATAAATTGCACTGAATCTGCTCAGCCCAGCGTGGCTTGTGCAGTTTGCCTCTAGGACTTTGTTAGCCTGGACTGGCCTCCTGACAAAGAGAGATAGTGGCTGCTTTTCACTGCTGCAGAATACCCAGTGATCTGGAACAAATCTGAGCCCGTGTCATCAGGCTTACAAGAGACTTCAGTTTGCATCCAGAGTCCAGGACAGTGAGGGGAATGAGAGTGCCTGGGTTCAGTGACAGCGAGGATTTGGGTTGAAGTTGGTCTCCTGGCATCACCCACTCCTATGGGGTGTTCTATCTGTAAGGTTAAACTATCGGGAAATCATATACAACTACTGTTTTTTGTCAAAGCTGAAGGATGCTGTCAAAGAAAATATCACAGCAAAAAATAATAGTACTACTTCAAACCACAGCTGGGCAATATAACTCTAGAAGGGGGAAGCTGGTATCATTTTATGCCTCCGGTTGAGGTCAAATGGAGTGAAATGGCTTGAGGTAACACAAAATTCAGAGGACTGAATTAATGTCCATGTGCTGCACATTGGGCTTGGCTAAGCCAGTGGGGATACTGTCTAGAACGGTGAATGCTGGACGCTGGAGTCTAAACTGTGGGGGTACTAACTCAAGTGTGCTTTGTTCCCTGGCACTAGCTGTATTTTACACAGAGCCACCGAGCAGCGTTTTGATGAGGCAGGCCTCTTGAAAGTGGAGTAGCCATGGATCATGAAGATGTCTTAGTGGTAACTGACTCAGGGAGCTAAGGGATTCTGCTCTGCTTTGTGAGAGAGATGCTCACAGGGATGGTGGAGCTGTGATGTGCTCCTATTCTCCTCGTCATCCAGAAGTGTTAAAAAGCCTCTTGAAAGTCTAATTTTTGAGTGGACTAGGTTATCTCCTTTGAACACCTCTTTCCAGAGTACTGTTATGGGTGTAGCTCATGGTGGGGAAGAAGGGGAAATTCTACAGGAGCATAAAGAGTTGTTGTTGTTCATATTTTGCTTTTTTAGCACAAACAGAAGCCCCTTTCTATGAAGAGTGGTGGTTTCTGCTGGTGATGGCTCTCTCCAGTCTGATCCTGATCCTGTTGGTGGTGTTTGCCTTGGTCCTGCATGGCCAGAGCAGGAAGTACAAGAACTGCAGCACAGGTGAGACATCGGCTCTGCGCTGTACACACGCCCTCGATATCTGCAGGAATTAGAAATATCTTCCCTTTGAACCCCTGATTTCCTCAGCATGGACTCTCTTTGTAGGCATTTTGTTTGGCAGAAGACTTGCATATTTTTACTATCTGATTTGGGAGAAATGGCTTTTGCCCATAGCCTTCCTGGGCAAAGAGTCCCTGATCCTACCAGGTTTTGGAAGTTAACCAGCTATGGGCTTGGACAGGACAGCATCTGGAAGGCCCAGAGACTGTAACAAAAGCCAGGGAGTCTGGGTGAAATGCTTGGCAGAAGACCACAGAAAATGAGTGGGCTGAGAATTCGTTTAGCTTAGCTGTCATTCTCTGATGGATGGGGAGGAGAAGGGCTCTGCTTCTCTATGTCTGTACCCAATGCAAATATCCAGCGGCTGTACGTGTGAGGACCACGTCATAGCTCCCTGATATTAAACAGAGTGCCCAGCATCCTGCATTCATTCCCTAAGCCAAGCTGCAGTTACTGGGCTGGGGCCAAGGAGCTAGGAGGTGTCTTGGTCATCTGGACCTGTTAGACTTGAAGGCACTGTGAGGATCAAGATTTGAATTTGAGTTATGATTTTTACCACTCCTTTCTGAAAGGAGGCAGGAGCTACCTGCTCTGTAACTAGGGATGTTGAAAGTCCCCTTTCAAAGCACCTAGTTCTGGAACAGTCAATATTGTTTTAAACCTTTTATTCTCCTTACATGGAAACAGTGTTCATTTGTGTGTTTCTCTGGTAGCCTTCTCCACCTCCAGCAAGAAACTGCTCTGCTGCTAGAAGGTGCCAAAAAGGCACGTTAATGAGTAGGATCAAGTGGATGAGTCTTTATGCTGCCTGTTTTAAGGGATTAATGTAATGAAGGAGTCTGGGAAGAGTCTTCCAGGCAGTATTTAGTAATTCAATTCCAAAGAGAAGATCTTTTCTTTTTTTTTATAATTCACTTCTAACAAGCGTTAGAAAATCAGATTGTAGTCCCATGGCATGTAAGATGTATGAATACCATGGCATTTTACCAAGTTAATACTATTACATATTTGTATGCATAGCTCATAGGAAATCACTCATCTTCTTACTTTTGCTCTGTGTTTGGGGGACAGACATGAAAAGACACAGCTGACCTGTACTGCCAGGTATCAGTGTTCACACTGAGTCTTAATGTAGCATTGAAATTGAAGTTGAGGATAAAGTACCTGTCTGCTACAAAGTGGCAATATGCAGCTGGTCTTTCTCCTCAGGACACCAGCTGAGCTCACACCTTTGGGGTTACAAAGAAGAGCATGGGAGAGAATACGCTCTTGCTATATTTGATCACAAGAAAAACCGTACCTTGCTGTATTTTCCCTCTTCTGCAAGTCCCCTCTCCTTTTCCCTGCCTTACATTGTCTAGTGGTTTTTCACACCTATATCTTATCCTCATTACAGCTCTGACATCTTTTTCCCCTTTGCTACCCACTAACCCTTTCTTTTACTTTCCTGCCTTTTTTTTTTTCCCCTTTTTTTTTTCTGCCTTTCTGAGTTTTACCTGCTTTTGCTTTGCTCCTATCAGCATGAATGGGATTCATGTCACCTGGTTTAGGACATATTCAGTGTCCACCTGAATTACTCACCTGGATTCCATCTGTATTCAGAAAACAAGAATAAGTCCTTGTGGAGCACAGTTCCATCTGCATTATTTTAGATACTTGCCTCTGAATGAACCGCATCCATCCATGATTCCTTCCCTCCCCTCCTTCAGCTCCTTCTGCCTGTCTGCACTCCTGATAAGCTCCATTCTTCCACTTGTACCCATTCGGCAATAACAAAGGTTAAGAGATTAAAAAAAAATAATAATGATGATGTTGTAAAACATAAGGAAGGGAAAGCTAGCAATTCATTTTAATCACTCTCACAGTTGTAGCTCGGAGGGAAATGCCCCTGTTTCACCTGAATGTTTCATTGCCTGCCTCCAGGTAAAACCATCTCCAACGTGGAAGAGTCGGTCACCTTGGATAATGGAGGCTTCACTGCTCTGGAGCTTAACAGCAGACACCTGAACATCAAGAGCACCTTCTCAAAGAAGAACGGAACCAGGTGAGGAGCTGGGAATACCACGCTGCTGGAAATGGCTTTTCACCTAGGTGCAGGCAGCTGTCAAATAGCCAAAATGGAGAGACTCTTCTCTGCTGGGTCTGGGGAGGACTTTACCCTAATGCCCAAATCAATGCCCTAGGCTATGAAGCTGGGTTCTAAGCATGATTTTGGTGTCTTTTTAACTACATCATTTCAGAGGAATGACCATATCCCATACACCCACCTGTTTGCCAGGTCTCCTCCTCGCCCAAGCCCGGGCGGGCTGCACTACTCTGATGAGGACATCTGCAACAAGTACAATGGAGCCGTGCTGACTGAGGGCTTGGGCCTCAATGAGAAGCCCTTGGAAGTGTCAGAGTCAGAGGTAAGCATTTTCCCTTGCCTTGCCAAGTGTTTCCCAGTCACTGCACACGTTCATTTTCCCCCTGAATCCTGGAAGTCTTTGCTGCCTGTGTTACAGTGGGAGTAAGTGGGAATGAAACCTGCCAGGCATTGCATGGCAATTGTTGCGAGAGCCTAGCAGTCGGGCTTCCAAACACCCCAGCCCACAGCATTAGTCAAGCACAACAGGAGCCTTCTGCTCTGGTTGCTTTCAGACTCTGTTCTCCAAGGAGGGTGGTTGCATGCCAGTGTTAACATTTGGCAGTGCCCCATCTTGTTTCTCACATCCCCTTTAAGAAGAAATCAGGTGGTTATGGTCTGTAGAAGCCCAGCAGTGGCTATGGGTGAATAGGCAGACTTCAAGGGACATACAGACAGGTAAATCTGTCTCTCAAATTGTGTGTTGTCAGCCGACAGCCTGATGAATCTGAGCTGACAGCACAAGAAGCAAGCAGTGGGCCAAACCACTCCAAACCTGACCCTTCCGGCAAGAATAAATCAAGAGCAGCAAGTAGTGAAAGAAGATGACAGTTTTCATCTGTAGCTTTTCTGCACCTGCAGCTACAGCTGCTCTTCCTGGCTACCTAGCTCTCACCTCCTGTTAATTACCGTGGACAGCCTGCTGCTTTGTGCTGCCCTGTAGCCGACCCAGCGTGCCGGCAGCTTCCTTGGTGAAGCTGGAGCTGCCGTCTGCGCGATGCACAAGAGCTATCTCCAGATTAAAGCCATAGTGCTTTGGTCATGTCACTGTAACAACCCAGCATTAAACCTGTCATTAAAACAGTTTGCTGAGCATGATCGTGAATTTAGCACTGGCACCTTCTGACATTAATTTCAATGCCCCATGTGGTATTTCCTGGTAATGCACAAAAGTCTCCTTGCGGGGTGTCATTACTGCCTCCTATGTGCACTGTTTGTACAACATAGAAGAAAGTGTTGTAGAGTTTTTTTGTTTGGTTGGTTGTTATTTTTTCTCAGGCCATTATTAATATTATTTATTTACTGTGTGTTGCAGACGAGCCTGAAGGTCTCAATTGAGATTCTAGTGGTTTTGTGACTGCGTATGCATGTGAGCGTGTGAACAAAATGTGCCTCTTGTTTTTCCTTGGGGCTTAGATATGCAGCCCTTCTGAATAATGTCTTTGATGCTTGCTTATTTTTGTGGGGAGTGCTTTTAGGCATGAAATGTTAATAGGCTCCCGGTAGAGGTAGCAAGAGGAGATGCTGCCTTTTGATCAGCCTAAAAATGCTGTTTATGTTGGCTGGTACAGACAGGAGATGAGGGCAGAGGGGCAGAGGTGGGTATAGATGTTTGACCACTCTGGTTTCAAATATTCGTGTACCTATTAGCTCTTCCTGTTTCTCTTTTCTGTTCTTGGTTTCTGTTCTCAAAGGATATCTTAACAGACAAGCTCTGTTTTCCAAGAATTTCAGAATCGCCATCTCTTTTAGCAGGCAAGGATGTTTCCTGTTAAATGCAGAGATAAAGATATCTTTTTTGTACAAGAGCTCTACATGTTTGGTGCTCTGCAGCACAGTTGGTCCTGATGCTGTTTTTCTCTAATACAGCTTTGGGTGGACCTCAAATTCTACTTACTACAGTGCACATAAGGGCAGGCAAAGCCAAAAACTGTGCTCTTGCTTTCAACCCACATGTCATCTTGTTGCTTCTTAGTTTCACCCCATTGCCTGAAGTGTCAAGATTTTATATGGAAAAGAAGGAAGCTCACTGGCTTCAAGTCTCATGGGCTTTACTTGAGCATGAAGAAGTCCATGAGAAACTCTCAGGCTGACTGACTGCATTTACAACACAGCTACCTGGGAGCCTTTCTCCAAGCTCCCTCCTGAAGAGAAGAGCAAGAGAGAAGTGCAGAGAAAATCTAGCAGACCAAGCAGCACTCTGTGATATTCATAAATCAAATGGTTAACTTACTCCATGTCATGAAAGCCAAGCACCAGTACTGTTAATGAGGTTAAAGTAGTTTAATTGGCAGGTGTGGAGCACGAGAGTGCTAAGAGTGTAATTTCTAAATGATTAATAATAATAGGCTTTTAGGTAATGAGTCAAGTGGACGAGGCTCTGGACAGGCAATCTGAAGAATTTGGTGTTCGCCATGTACAGAAATTTGATGTGTATCTGCGATGCCACCCAGCAGGGAGGAGCAGCTTTACTACGGGGCAGAGGAGGGTCTTGTACATTTGTTTCTTCTCACATCTTTGTGGTCTCCAAAAAACTGTTTCCAGGGGAAAATATGCGCACAGACTGTGTGTGTTCTCAGTCCGTGCCGAACACAGGCGATGCTCTGGTCTCCCAAGCTGCTCACCACAGCATAACTGACTTCCCCTTTCTCAGCTCTGTAGGAACATGCTATAAATTTCCACTTAACACTTATTAGGGAATATGGTTTAACTTGTTTCTGATAAAGTTCTCAAGTGATTTTGACAAGTTGAGCACCGTGCAGAAGTCAGCTGCAGATGGCACATTCAAAGAGCAAGGGTTCCCCTGTCCAGCAAAATCTGTTTATCTGCTACTGTTACCTTGCCTCTTTTACGCAATTCATGTCATGTCAACGAAGAGAAGCTGCTGCCATCTACATTTTTAGAAATAATCTTAGAAAGCTGTGTCTTATCCAGTCACTTCAAATATTAAAATGATAATTGGAACTATTTTCAAATTCCCCATTGACCAGCCAACTCTGGTTGCTGGTTTGCCTCTGAACAGCATTTGTGCATTTCGTGCTATCAATAAAATACTTAAATAGCCTCTCATTTTCTGTATTTATTGCCTCACGGACATCCCCACGCTCTGGCTGACAGTCCCTAATGTCACTGTACACCAATCGTGCTCCAGCCTATGGAGGTTTCCAAGGAAACAAAGCCACAGTTGCGCTGAAGGGCGATGCAGAGCGGGGAAAACGGAAAACAAAGCAAAAAGCCCTGCAGCATTTCTATTTACTCATCAGTAGTTTAAAAACACTAGAAAGTAATCCTCTAGTATAAGCTGTCTATACTGTCATGCAAAACATTTATTTTTCTACTTCTTGATTTTCGTCGGGGCAGACAGGGATGCAGGACCGTGGTTTAGAGAATTCCTTGCCAGTAAGGGCAAGTGCCTTGTTTGGAGCAGGCCTTTAAAGATACTGTGGCAACATGGATGGAACAGTTGGTTCCTGCCTATTTTGTAGGAAATACAAAGAAAACACCTTGTATCAAAACTTACAAGTAGGTAATCCTTTCCAGCATCAGCACTAATGGTGGGGAAAGGCTGAAGTTAGATGAGGCTCGTGCAGCTGTATGAGTTTCATGGAAGTCCCTCCTGAAAGGCAGTGGTCTTATTTGCACAAAATTAGTATTCCCTTTGAGTTGGGATAATGGACTAATTAGTGGACAGATTATCAGCAGGTGGCCTAGTTTTAAGTTCCATCTTTCTGTTCATGGCAAGTCCGAGCAATGCTATTTCAAGTGGCAGCAGCCCATCCAAAAGTGTTCCCAGTTTTTCTCATCTTTATTATGTTGACTTCTGGCAGTCTCAGAAGGACTTGGCTTAGGTACAGAAATTATATTAGTTTTGTGGTAAGTATTTTTCTCCTAGATATGGACAGAAATCAAGTGGCTGCATCAGTATTACTGTACCTATCGAGTAATGTGTTTGTTTTCTGGATATGGCTGCATCTGAGCATTCCTTCTTAGGCCTCCTCAGCTTTCAGCCATCTTTATGTTTCTTCTATGTGTCTGTGGGGCCATCAGGAAGTCCAGGAAGGAGCCACTGGAAGTGATTTCATATTTTTATTTTTATTTTTATTTCTTATGTATGTCTATGACACCTCTACTCAGCTGACGTGATCCATCTCTTCAGCAGGAGCTTGTTTCTTTGGGCCTGGGTGAGTGTGTCCAAGGCATTAAGACTGACTTTGGACTGGGGAAGGGGTCAGAAGACATGGCAAGGGCAGTGGTAGCATTGTGCCTTTGGTGGAGGGGCACACCCATGAGTTCATGTCTTCAGGTGATGCTCACTGGCTAGCTTCTGGTGAATGCGCCACAGCCACCTGCCTCTGCTCAGGATGCAGGGACTTCTCTTCTGGATGCTGGCATCATCCCCCAGCTCCCCAGGCACTTTTTACCTTAACAGCATCATATTTGGAGATGTAGGCTAGTTTCAAAGCACAACAACTTGTTTCTTGATAGGAACAGAGGGAACCAGGTCTGCAGGAAAAGTTGCTTACCTCTGCAGCTGAGAACCTGAGCTGTGTCCTCTCCCTGTTGCATTGGCACCTCTGCAGTCATCAGAGGCACTTTTGCTGGAGCCCCTCACAAAGTAGACAGGGCAGTGCTGGCAGGATGTTTCCTGCAGTAGTGCCAAGGCTCCGGAGCTGCTCCCTGCACCCCCTGGCTGTGAAGTGTTCCAAATCTGGGGATATTCCAGGCGTGCTGCAAAAAGCACCTGTTCAGGAGGGCCTTTGGAGGGAGTCTGGTGCTGGCTTCCTGAGGTTGGCAGCTGGTGCAGAGGAGCGTTTTTCCAGGTGATAGACTTGCTGAGTTCCTTCTGGAATAACTGTTAAGTGCTGGTGGGGTTTTGTTGTGATATTAATTACGCATCGAGGCACCTGGAGCTTTGCAGTCTTGAAATAATCAAACAATAGAAAGATCCAAAGCATGGTTAGAAGTTGAAGGGAGATTTTGCAAAGCTGTAATGAACTGCTTTGCTCAGACTTTCAGAAAACTCTGGGAAAAAATTCTCAGCCCTGTCCATCAGCCCCTGTGCTGGAAAACGGGCACAGAATAGCACTGAAGCAGCTATCTAAGCAAAGGAGTGGGATGATGGATGCGGTGCCCTTTTCAGATGATGGCTGGCAAGGCAGTTGAGGATTGTTCTTCAGAGACCATTAAAAAGGAGCTTTAGAGGAGGAGAGACTGGTTGTGCGGCAGGCAGGATAAAGGAGGATGTGTGTTTTCTGTGTGGTGTCAGATCAGAATGATACCAACCTTCTGAAACTAATTGCAGCCACTAGCAGTTATGGGTTGTGCTTACCCATCTCTCTCTTGTATGTCTTAGGCAGCCACCACTTCGATATTTAATTGCCTTTCAAATTGGCTGTGCAGGCTATCAGGAGGGGAAAAAATGGAATAAAAGCTTTTGCATGCTCAAACCAGAGATTTTGAGAGAAGGCATGAGATATGGCAATGCCTGAGTAAACGTTTGTGTTCTGTATGGGATGTGGCTGTTGTTGGTGGGAACGTCAGTGGGAGCAGAAGGGAAATGTGCGCTTGGATGCTGTGGCCAAGGCTTTGCCATTCAGAGGAGATCGATGTGCTCCCTGCAGCTGTATCGCGGCAGCAGTGCTCCGGGGGCAGGTGCACAGAGCTGCTCTGGTTCCAGCTCAGCAGAGCCCTCAGCTCCAGCGAGACGCTGGTGTCAGCTCTGAGGCTACCGGTCTGCAGACGTTTAGGGGGTAGGATCCTCCCTGAACGCTGACCTGTGCCTGAGCCCTATCAGGGAAGCAACCCCTCCTTCCTGGCAGTTCTTTTCCAAATTTTGCGTTTCAGTTTTCTTCTGCTGCTGCTGGTTGTGTGCATTGTGACACCACCGATAATCAGCGGGGACGTACAGAGTAGAGTTGTTTGCCTGAAATAAACTGTGATTTTCCTTAATTCCCTCCCAGTGATAGAACTAATTTTCAATATTTAATGGGGTTTGCAAGCCAAATGCAGAGCACGGTGCAGGTGCCCTGATCTGACCAGCATACACCGCAGCACAGCGAAGTTCTGTGCGTGGAAGGCGTTCTGGCAGTCCTTGCATCAGAAGAAGAGAGATTCCCAGCTGCTGTTGTAGCTGCAATCTCTTTGATTCCATCACAGAATCACAGAATGGTTGGTTTCTCTACAATGTCTCTTCCCTTCTCTGCATCTTCTGTCAAAATAGGAACTTGTAGCTCTTGCGGTGGTGTTCTGCACTGAGCTGGAACAGGTTTCTCTGCATCTCTTATCAGAAGAGATCACCAGGGAACTTTCTCTTTAGCAGCAAAACCTGGCTCAACCAGAGCACAGTGGTTTCCTACAGCTGGCATGTATTACACTTGGATTACAATCCATCCCACCCGAAAATTACAGCTTTTGTCAGCTGGCGATATTAAACCCGTCTCTAATTTCTTTTAGAGTGGAGCGAGCTAAATCATAGATGCTAACGGCTGACTTTTTCTCCCGATGCTCCAGGCCACCGACTCGGATTACGAGGACGAGCTGCCGAAGCATTCCTTTGTGAACCATTACATGAGCGACCCCACGTACTACAACTCGTGGAAGCGGCAGCAGAAGGGGGTGAAACACCCCGCGTCCTACAGATACGAGGAGTGCGCGGCCAGCGAGGCTGAACCCTATTTCCAGACTGTCATCACGACACAGAGCTCAGGAGGGGTGTACACCCCAACGGGACAGCCTGCGCCCGGCTCCCGGACTCCAGTGACAGGCTTCTCCTCCTTCGTCTGACGCGGGGCGGGAGGGAAGAGCCCGGCCGCAGGCTCGCGGCATCACCCGTGGCAGTGACCCATGGCAGTGACCGCGCGCAGCCGGGGCGGCGAACTGTGGGTAACTTCTCTATCAGGGTAGAGCGGATGGGAACACAGATGAGGCTGTTTTGTTTGTTTGTTTGTTTGTTTTCCTGAAGACAATCAACTCTAAAAACACGGAGCTGAACTAGGTGAACCTTTGTTTAAAAAAAAAAAGAAAAAAAAAAACACAGGAATTCTGAAAAGTGACGATTTTAACCACTTGTGAATAGTAGGGGTTTTTTAACCACTTTTTTGTAACACTGCTTCAGGAAGCAGCTCCCGTGCCCTTCTCTTCCCTCTTTCTTTCTCTCCCCTCCTCCTACCCCCCATTTCCAAACAAGGAGGTGAATTCCCTAGATGCAATGAGTGACTTTGTGATGTGATTTGAAGAGAAAACATAAAACCTCCGAGGCTCCTTTTTTTCTTTTTAATTTTTCCCTGCCATCAGGGTCAAGAAGGAAAATACAGAGAAGGGACAAACTCTTCCGTGAGCAGCAGCCACCTCCTCTCTCCTCTCCCCACCGCCGCTCCCTGCGTTAGGAGCACTGGCTGATTCACTTAGGCTCAGATGTGTCACTGTGTCTGCTCTAGGCTCACTACTGGTGTTCGTATGCTGAATTGCTGACCTGCTTTCCCTTCTTGTTCAAATGGGGCCTGCTGCAATTTTTAAATATTCCAACTCCAGGGCCTTTAGAAGAGTGGATGGCTCAAAAGAGCGCTGTAGGCAGCAGTGGGTGAAGCAATCGGGAAGAATTCAGATGCAAGGTCAGTTTATTTTTGGTGTGGCTCTAATCCTCCCTTGTGGACTGCATGTGCCATTTGAATTGTTCGTTTTTAGAAGTCAAAGGACAAAACCCAGCAAGCCAGAGGAATCTTTCAATTACGATTGCAGTGACAAGCGAGAGAGTCTGCTAATTGATGAGCTTTTTGATCATGAAAGTTATCCTGCCCTGTCGATAGAAATTGAGCAACCTTTCTTGCCCAGACACTGCAGTGCTGCTTACTGGTCTGTAAAAAAGCACACGGTAGTTGGATTTGTTTGATTTTATTTTTTTAAGTACAAAGAGGTGTCACATGGATTGGGTGAGTTTTGGTGTCCACAGGTGCCTTTTATTGATTCTTCGGCTTCATATCTAGGAGAAGCAACAAAGTGTCTCCAAATAAAGCTAACCACGTCTTTCAAGCATTAGGGTCATGAATTACCTTGTGCACATTTACAGGCTGCTCTGTGCACTTGAAGCTACAGCTTTTGGAAAGAATAGAGAGGATTTTTCATTTACTTTCCATCCTTTTGTACAGCTCCCTTTTTTGTTCTCTTTGTTTCTGTCCTTTTCCCGAGTCTGTCGTGTTTAGCAGCAAGTTGTTTGCTCACAAGGAAATTGTCAGGTGTTTAAGGAAACTGAGTCCAGCCCTTGGACCTAGCAGCGTTCCTGGATCACTACACTTTTTACTGCAAGAGTTTGAAAGGCAAATTTGGAAGGAGGCACATCCTTGCCACCCCAAAATCTGGCTGCTGGTGTCATCTAGGCAGATTGTTGAAACCAACCTGATGCTGATTACAGTGGCTGCCTGTCCCTGCCCTTAGGGGCTGGTTAGAAGCAGCCTGGTGGCATCTCACCTGAACAGGTGCGGTCCAAGGGCAAGCTCAGCCTTGCTGTCCGCTTCCAGTGCCTCGTGGACAGGGCGAACCAGCTCAGAGCTGCCTTTGCTCTTTGGCACTGCCCCTGAGCACCGCTGCTCTTGGTGCATACAGATTCTGGATAGTGTTGGCGCTGGGCTGCTGTTCTTCTCCAAGAGTTCCAGAAGGAAAAAGTTCAAAACCAAAAACTCCAGTGGGTGTGTTCAAGAGCTTTTGAATTTGGGATAATGATCCACAGCTCATTAGGTAGCGAGGGACTTGTAAAGGCGTGTGCTAGAGCCAAAACCCTGTGAGCCATCCCCCTCTCTGCACCTGGGTAGGATGTGTGTGGGATGGAGAAGAGGCTCCAAAGAGGATGACGTGAGCTTATGGTGAAGAGGAATGGAAAACAAACAAGAAAACCCACTGCCTTCTGTGCACTTTGACTGTTCTCTTAAGCCATATGGACTTTGCTTTAATTACTGAACTGACAAATAATTGTTTGCAGTCTGAGTTTTTTGTTTCTTAGCCAAATTATCTATGTGACTTTCTCATTTGTTTTCTTTCTCTTTTGCTATACTTGTGTCAGAGTATGTATTTTAAATCTCTTGCTATATATACATGGGACACAACAATGCAATAGCTGCTGGAATTCAGTGGGGCTTGTCCACCAGCTAGGAGAGGTAGTGCTCCAGGAGGAGCCCTTCAAGGAGCACTGCGGGACGGAAGGGTACAGATTAGGATGAAGTAGATCACATATTGAAGACCTTACTCCGGAGGATAGTGTGGGGTGAGTTGCTCCGTATCTCCTGAATATTGCCGGGTCTGAATTGCTGTAAGGTGCAATTATTCCCTGGGGCTGTTCTGATACCACATGGAGCAAAAAGGCAGGGAAACCATGGGGAATAAAGAAACCAGAGTCTGTGGCCACAGGTCCACTGAAGGAAAACATGGGGAGCAGCACGATTTGAATAAAGCAAGAAGAAACTATCCCTTTTTTTCTCAGTGCCATCTGCAGCTAAAGTGCTTGAGCTCGCTGAGGGCCTGCTGGGTGGGCTGTCTGGCCCTTTTCTTCTGCCGGCCACCAAAATAAAAGGTTAGGTGTGTGATTCCTTTAGGACCTGTTGATCTGAACAAAGCCAGTTCTGTTCCATTCCGGAGGACTGTCACTCTCGGTTTTGTTTTGCTCAGGAGTTGGCTTTTCTTACGTGTGGGTTTATTTTATTTAGGCGTTCACTCAGCACGGACGTGCCCTGCCCTGCTCTCTCCTAAGATATTCTCCTGCCCAGATCCTATATAGCTACATGCATGATGCCTGTGCCTTGTTCACATGCTGTACGTGCACAATCTGATGAATAGGTCGGTTTTATTTACCTCGGATATCAGGTAAATTGTTTCCATCTAGAAGGAGACACTCCATCAGTTAGCAAGAAAGCTCTCTTTCATAGCTGTAATCTTTGGGAATTACAGCCTTGAAATAAGGCTTTTAAACATTGGCTGTCATTTTACAATAACTTCACCCATCAAATCCTCTTCTGTTTCCTTCTTCCTGTTTAGAAAAGTCTTGAAAAAATGAGAGTTTGTATGTTAAACTCCTTGTTAGGATATTTCATTGGTATTTATTTATTTTCTTTGCCTTGTTTCTCAGGTCTCTGGGTGACTGGTACTAAAAAATAAAAGCCGTGTTACGAAATGACCAAGGGAGCAGTTTAACAGCCATGGAAATATCCATGCGATAGCCATGGAAATATCCCATTTCCTACAAGAACAGAGTGCCTGTGTCACACATGGGGTGTCTCCCAGCACAGCTTGCTTCCTCCAGTGGAATATTTTTCATCCAATCTCTTCATGCTCCGATTTTGGTGTGTGGCTGGTGCGAGCAGTAGTGATGGGAAGGGACAGGAGAGGGCACCCTTCTGCTTCCATCGGGGACAGCCACTCCTTCCCCACCCTGGGAGTCAGCAGTTGGAAATTCTTTTGTGGGGAGGGCAGGGAGAAAGTGAGAACACGCAGGTCAAAGGGTTTCATCAGCATGTGCTAAAGGAATCACACTGTGCCAGGCGGTCCCAGTTTTGGAGATTGTTAGCATTAAAAAAAAGTAAAGAGAGAAAAAGAAACTAATCCATCACCCAAAAGGATTCTTTTCTCCTCATTTGGAGTGCTAAACCAGTGATGCTTTGCAGATGGGCCAAGATCTCATTTCTTCTGCTTATACCCAGGTCTCAGCCAGAAGCTGCTGTAGCAATTTTTTGGAATAAATATCCAAGTCTGTCTTGACAAGGGGATACATTTATTATCCTTGTCATTGCTTTCCTCAAGAAATCCGTTGGGTCATCCAAAGATTATCCAATCTGCTCTCCAAAAAGGGAGGAGAGAATGCTGTTTATACAGATAGAGCACCAGTGTCTTCTCCCACTTGCTGTTTTCAGACTAAACAGGGCAATCCTTTTAGGGAAAGAATGTGTCAGGAAATTGTAAAAAAGAAAAAGCAAGAAAGATGACTTTTGGCAGGGCCACTATAAATCAGCCGTCCTAGAAACTTGAGACATAAGAGAGAACGTGGTCCCGAAACTTCCTATCTTTGGCAATTTCCTTTATCAATAGTAGCCAAAAGGGCCCATGCAATGAGGGATTCTATTTGGAGAGGAGAAGCCATCACAGAACAGCTGCTGGGCAGGCAGGTTGCATTGCAAACAGTTTCATTCAGCCTGGAGTTCCTGTTAGTTCGATCACATTTCTTAGGTTGTTTTTGTAGGTTTTTGCCAGCATGGGTGGAGCCGGTACAACATGGCGTTGCTGGAGGTCAGGTGGGGAGAGGTTTGTTGCTGGTGAGCTTACACAGAAGCGACATGCATGACAACGTGGTTGTATGGGATCCATTGAAACCTCCTTGTGGAAAGCCACCCTTCAGTTAGGAGCACACAGACCCCAACTGTGGGGCTGGGTGTGGGCCCTTAATGGCTTTACCTGACCAGACCCGTAATTTCTTCGTATTTCTGTATTTCTTCTCTTCTGCCCTGCCTCTCAAACCCAGCCCTCCCAGACAAATAAAATTGGCTTGCACTTTCTGGAGGTGTAAAGCTCGCCACCCACTGTAGTAGAGCCAGCACTGATAAGCACACACGTGACACATGGGACAGGTGAGATGTGTTGCAGCAAGGGACGAGACTCCGTTGTGGGCTGAGATTCAGACACTGACTCAGAATTTTTATCGTCTCAAAGCTGCCACCTTCCCTTTTGAAATGGCCTTGGAGCCTCGAGACTTGGCAGGAAAATTGTTCCTTCAGCCGATTACTGTCTGATCACTGTGCACTTCCGTAGGGCTTGAATCACTGGCTATAGAGACTGGCGTGGGGCCGCAGAGCTTTATCTCAATGTTGTCCCCTGTATGTCCCCTTCTCCACATCCCGGACGTGGGACAAAGGGACACCTGTCTGCTGACGTGGTGCGGTGGTGTCCTGCAGGTGGGGCCTGGCAAGTGGCCCCTGCGCTCCCCGCTGGTGACGCTGAGCCCGTGGCAGCGGTAGCCGGTTGCTTTGCCACCCTTGGGATGGAGTCCGTCCTCTGGCCTGATACCTGCTGTCAGCTCAGGGCCAGGACCACCTTACACAGCTGTTCAGAGCTACCCCTTGGTGTACCACAGTTCCTGGGTCATTGCTTTCACTTCAGTGTCTCCTTGGGGATTTGCCCTGGATTTTTGTTCCACACCTCTCGTTAGCCTCACCTTCACTACTCCACTATTTTATATGAGAGAGTTACTTCTTCTTTTGCAAAACTGCTTCTAATTAAAAGAACCCTTTTTGAATGTGTGTGTCCTTGGTACTTTTATTGAGGGGTGGGATGTGGGGTGGGGGCAGAGAATGTTTGCAAGCCTCTTCTGTTATTTTTGGCTTCAAGAAATGTCTTGGTGCTTTGCCAGTGTGCTCACAATTTAACAGCTCAGGATAGTGAAAATGTAACACAGGCTGAAATTCCACGCTGTTAGTTCTGGGCTATAAAATCTTATAATCCCCTGCTGCTTTTCAGCTAAAACGGCACTCTCAAATAGTTTACACCCAAAATTTGGTCAGCCTGAAATCTGTGGTGTCTGGTGGCGATAAACATCCTCCAGATCCTTACTACAGGAGAGCTGAAACCCACGGGGCTGCTGGTTTGTGTGGTTTTGTCTCTTCACAAGTATTTGTGGCCCCTGTGGCGTGGTAGCAGCTGATATTGGGGTCCCACAAGCATGCTGATGTTGGTGGGGCCGGGCTGGATCCCACCAGGTATAAATCTGTGCAGCTGTTGTTGCAGGGGCATCGCTGTGGCTTTTCCCCAGCTGAGGATCTGGCCTAGAGGAGTAAACCAAACTCAGGCAGGTTGGCTGCAGCCCTGCTGGGAAAGGTGAGGGTGGGAAATCAGTGTTTTCCAAGGGCAGGGAGTCAAACTGCTGGGGAGGGAGCTTGTGCTTTCCTGCTCCTGAAAGGGATATCATAAACAATGCAGCACTGTGTAAATACAAGCAGCTTGTCATAACCCGGAGGTATCAAGGTACCCATTTTGAAGTTGAAAATCCTCGCGCTGTAGAATGTTGTGAATGAGACATTAGTCTACAAAATCGCCAGAAAACACAGCAGTGCTTTTTGGGGGGACCTTCAGCCTCGGAGCGCATCGTCCTCCTGCTTCTCGGGACATGTTTCCTCCACATGTTTTTGTGGTTAGGAGTGGAGCGCGGACATAAACACTGGAGAGGATTGGGAAACCTGCCATGGCATTTGTAGCCTAAACAATGCCGGAGAACACAGATTGGCTTCCTGCCCTGCGCCGAGCAGCACGAGCGATGGCTTGGCTGAATCAAGTAATCTGGGCTTTCATTACTGACCCTTTTCCTGCTATTTGTCTCATTTGTTTCCTCTTCTTCCCCCTGTGTTTTTCCTCTAGGCTTATTTATTTTTCTCCTTGCTCTTTTCATTTTCATTTTTTTAAGTCTGTCTCTTGTTTTTATACATTTTTTTTTCTTCTCCTCTTGCTGTGACAATTATTTTCATTTTGGACCTGCATTTCCCACAAAATCAAAATGAACTTTATCTGAACATGTTTTTGTTCATTTTTTGTGCACTCACACCATGCCCCAGGAAAAGGAGTCCTTTTGCTTTGCTTTGTTTGGAAATGCAGGGCACATCCCTCTGAGCCCAGGCGATGTGGCTGCTGAAGCTTTGGGGCTGACTTCCCAGGCCCATGGAGACCTTCGTTAGGTAGAGACCTTCATTAGGGAGGCATTGGGCATGTTCATCACCATTCATTAGTTGGGTGGGTTAAGATTAAGTCACTAATCTGATGTATGAAGTCATTCTGCAGCATTTTAACAGGTGACCATGTCAGCTGCCAACAGTGCTGGTATCGATGATATCATCTGCAGATGCAGAGAATCTGCACCTATATATGGAAAAAAAAAACAAAACCACAAATTATCAGTGCGTGACAGTGCAGAGGAGGAAGCAGCCCACGCCCATGGCATTACTGAAGGTCATTTGTCTGCGTTGTGCAACTTCTGGAGGCTGAGGTTCATGGTTGCGGCGCTGCCCTTCTGACAGGCTCTCGAGGAAGGCAGCCGTGCAGCCAGCGGCTGAATCAATGGGAGCCTGCAGCTCCTCACCCTGCTCCTTGATAGCACGCGGTTGTGCCAACACTTGCACTTTGTGCTCCAGACACAGATAAGGCTGCAGGCTGATCCTGGCAAAGGGGTGTGTAGTGTGGACCGGGGCCTCATGCCAGGGGCCACACAAACACGGGTGACCTCACCGCAGCCCTGCCAGATTGGAAAGGATTTGTATTCCTTTTTGGGTTTTAGCAGGAGGAAAGCGAGGCACAGACCAGCTTTGCCTTTGGGATCAAGAGGCAGTTTGCATGCCCAGGTGGCCTCAATTGCAAATGTCCTTGGTGCAGGACACAGAAAATGCATCTTTCTTACAGAACAGCAGGATGGGTTATTTTTGGGTGTCTATAAATTGTCTCTGTTTTCCAGTGCTATCGCTCATACCATACCAGGGGAACATGACTGACCTAATTAGAGTCTAATTCCAACAGGACAAAACTCAACTGGTAAATACGAACTTTAAAAAACAAATCTTGGATTCTTTTTGTCTATGTGCAGGCCCATCTGATTGGGACAAACAGCCTGGAGGTGGGGGCTGGGGAGGAGCAGGGCCATTAAGAATCATCAGAGAAACTGAACTATGGAAAATGTGGGGCAAAGCAGCACAAATATCCAGACTGATTTGTGGGACTGTGATTAATCGCCTCTGGAACAAAAACCTGTGTAACCTGGTGGGAATTAGGAAGCACTTTATCTCCCATGTGGAAGGAACCAGGAAGAATTCAGCATTTCAGTTCTCCATTTTGCAAAACCCTCCCAGGCTGATGGATGAAGGCACTTCCGTTGATCCACTCCACGACAGAAAAGAGCAAGGCGAGGAGGTGCAGGGGGATAACCCAGCCAGCCAAGCTGCAGCAAACCTTGCTGCTGAGGGTGAGTGGGAGGCATCCGGCCCTTCCTGCTGGATTTCTTGGTAGGGATCCTGCCTGGACACGTTGCAGGTGGCTCGCATCCAGCTGATAAGGAGCCAGTGATAGTGAATGAACTGCGTGGCAAACAGCTCCAGCACACGGTGCCCGCGCTCAGTCCTTGCACAGCATGTGCTGCAGGGAAAGCCGCCCACGTGCTGCAGGAGAAGCCACTGCAGCCTAGGCACCATGGGCACATGTCTGCCCTTGGACAGCGATGCTGCGCTGAGTGCTGAGTCTGCCTGAGCACAGATCTGGGCTCTGGAGTGCACTGCGTGGTTCTAACGTGTTTCCTCAGGACACAGGGTGGTTTTGGAGTAAGGGAATTATGGTTGGAAAGGATGGATGTTGCACGTTTAGAGCTGGTATCTTTAAGGCCATGGCGGGAGTTTTATATATTTATTTTTTCTTGCTGAATTTGTAATTTTGGAGTGGTTTGATACTAAAACTGAGGTCACTGCAAATGTGGCAATACCCCCTTACCCTCAGGCAGCTTTCTGTTGAGTGTTGCCTATGTCATTAAGTGAGGCTGCACTGCCAGCCAGGCGGTCTGCGAGCAGAGACAAGTCCTTCCACAGGACGAAGCCAAGGAGCCAGCAGTTGGCTTTCTCCTGCCATGGTGGCAGTGTTGGGCTCAGCATCGTTTGCTCCTCACCTCTGGCTGATCTGTTAGGCTATCAGGCACCTATAGATGAGTAAATCGCTCTCAGGCAGATGTATTTGGTTTGAAAGCAGTGATTTCCTTGTGCTTGAAGTTTATTTGCTCTTGGGTAGGGCTAGCTTTATGTGTCTCTGATGAAGCTTTACCTCCGTTTCTGGCTGAGAGCAGAAAATTCCCAACCTCAGCCGCCTCCTGCTGAGAAACCACACCAGGTGCTGTGGAAGCTATTGGAAAATCGATGGCTTTGTGTGAGGGAAGCAGTGCTGCTAACTGGTGGGGGGGGTTGGGGCAGGGGGACACTGCTGGGCCTGCCCCTGGGCACCTCTAAGGTCAGCTCTTGCTGTCCTGCTGGCATCACCCAGCGTTGCCCTGTGTGGGGACAAATGGCCTTTGGATGCAAAAACAGAGGGAGGCTGCCCAGGGCTTCAGCTTGTGGTCAAGGTGCCCGGTAAGAGGGAGGCCCCAGCGAGTGGAAAGGTTCCTGGTGCTGGGGCTTAGCCCAGGCTGAGCGAACTCAGGCACGTACCTCCGAAAACAGCCTAATTGGTTCCTGTCAGTCACTAATTACACAAATCACCGAGCGCATCACAGCCACGCAAAGCTGGGGATGTCCGAGATGCAGTCCTGGCACGAATGGCTGCGCTTCCATGTGGGGAAGCCGGGCGCCCACTCTGTGTGATACAGACATTAGGGTAAAGGCAAGAAATGTGTCTGGCCCACGGGCACAGTCACACGCAGCATGCCCGTGCTCCTTACAGAGGCACTGGGTTTCGTTAAGGCTACGGCTCCAGGGGACGCAGGGAGCGGGACCGCGGGACTGCGCACAGGAGGAGACCGGAGGTAATGGGAGAACTGGGAGCAGAGAGAGACCCTGCGGGGTGAAAGGGCTGGGGGGGTGCAGCAGCATGTCCTGGGCTGTCCCGATTCTGCCCCTCGTTAAAAGCCATGAGCGTGGCAGAACATGGCCCGGGCTGAGGCACCCAGCAGCACGGTGCAGCATTGCTGCTGCAGGTGGGCAGCTCCCCGCACCCCACTGCTCCCAGGACAGGGAAAAGATGTTCTCCGGATGTTTTCCCCTCTCACTACCTTTTCCCCTGCGTAAAACTGCACCTTCAGCAGTTTCCAACCATAAAAACTGCAGGGCTGGGCACGGTATTGATGCTTCAGTGCGGGGAGAAATCTGCCCAAGGGTTAAAGTCTGAGTAAGCAAGCAGACACGACAGCTCCTTCTTCCGCGTCACATGGGCCCCTGCAAATCACGTAAACAGAAGCCTGGGCCGTGCAGGAGACAGGCTGAGAGGCAGGATGCGTCTTCTGCCAGACCTCTCCTTTGCCACCTGGCTGCTCCTCATTGCTTTCATTTGCCTCCTGGTGCTGTAAGTAGAGGCTGGTCCCAACAGAACTTTGGTTTTTGTTGGTGTTTGGTTTTTTTGTTTGTTTGTTTGTTTGTTTTTGCTTTGCTACACAGATCCAAAGGCAGGAGCAGCTTTGGTTTTGCTACAGCAACCTCTGCCTGGTTGCAAAGTATTGCTTACATCGGTGATGGGCACTGTAGTGTCCATCAAACACAGTCAAAAACTAAATTCAGCTGTTTTAATTTATGCCCAAGCTTGGCAGCTGTGCTGCTGCAGCCCTGCCTTCACAGCAGGTCTTTGAACAGGCCAGGAGGAAGGCAGGGCCTCATCTTGGGAACCTCGTCCCTCTGGGGCTCTCCTCAGCCACCGCTGTGGGACGTGGGCACCTGGATGCAGCCCCTGAGCATCCTGGGGTGGGTGGGTAGAGCTGTGCTTGCCTTGTCTTGTACACAGATGTACCCCAGATTATCTTGGTTTTCTTGCAAAAGGAGAGCATCCTCAGCAGGTCTGCTGCTGCTTGGCAGTATTTCAGCTTTTTGTGTGCAGCAGAAAGCAGCTATTTAAATTGTTCACTGTCCTCAAGGGGAAGATCCTTCTCTTCTCATTGCACACATGCCCCTCACACCCTGGCTTTGCTCGGCAGCTATGGGATATGGCCCTACCAGGCCTTCAAGAAGCTGGGCATTCCCGGGCCACGGCCTCTGCCGTTTTTTGGAACATTCTTGGAATATCGGCACGTGAGTATGGGCAGCAGCTGCTCCGGATCTGCTTTGGGTTCTTGCAGTTGGTGCTGTTTTCCTGTACATCTCTTTTTTTCTGTCCTTGATTTCTTCATACTGGCAATGATGCTTTCAGGTGGGAAGCTCCTGTGGATACACAGGAGGGTTACTTTAAAGTTCTGACTGATCTGAATGAGGTGTGTTGTGTTTTTAACTCACTTCACAGTTCCCCTCTAGATTTCTACCCACTCCCCAGGCAGCTGAAGAACTGTTGGAAACAAAGAAATATTGGCGAGATACCTAAGGCTGCTGCTTTCTGAGAATTGTGTGCTTCTTTGTGCTTTGGGTCAGCCCCCAGCAATCCCTGCCCAAGCTCAAACAAATAGGTTTCTGTATAAAACAAACCTTATCAAGTAGCTAGGTGTTAGCTCGTTCCAGATAACTGCCTGCAAAGGCAGGACAAAATGTATTAGCTCCAGCTTCTGTGAAAGAGGTGTTTGAACTTCCGTTTACTGGGCTTACAGCATGGCACATGGTCTCTTATTACTGGTTCAGCTGGTGCATGGTGAGTGTTACAGTCCCATAAGCCTCATCTTTATGTGTAACATCAGTTAAAACCTTAGTGGAACCAAAGGAAAACAGAAGAGCCATCACGCCTGTTCAGGACCTGCAGTGGAGATCTCACGAGGACAAGGCGGCAGCAGCTCCAGCCTGTTGAGCTGCAGATGAAAGGACACAATGGGATACAGTTCTGCCTGCTAACTCTGCTCACGCTAGAACCACGTACCCTGTTGTACCTTCTCTTCATTATTTTTTCAGCTCTGGTTGGCTGACGGGAGTTGAAAGTGCAGTTTTCTTTCTCTGCTCTCTTTTTTCCCTCCAGTGCAAATGTCGCCTCGGTGTCTGCGTGACACTTGCGAGCTGCTGGGCACCCCCCAGCCTCTGCCTCTGCTGGTGGCTTTGATCACTCCTCTGCTGGCAAACTGTTCGTTTCTCGTTTCTTCTTTTGCAGGGGGTCCTGAACTTTGATCAGAAGTGCTTTGAAAAATATGGCAAAATCTGGGGGTGAGTCTCTGTCTGCAGTGCAGAATTCTCTGAGTATTCTGTTTAGGGTGCTCCTCGGTCCCAAAACAAAATGGGGAATTGCACCACCACGTCTCAGCACTGCAATTCCAGCAGTGACAGCTTGGGGGAGGGGGAACATCCAGGTTCATCCCTGGGAAAGTCCCCAGGCATCTCTGCAGGTCTCTCTCCTGATGGGATTTCAGTACAGTGCAGGGCTGGGATGATGGCAGCCAGTTTTGGAGACTTTTGCTTACATAAGCTTTGAAAAAAACCTTTTTTTTTTTTTTTTTTTTTTTTTTTTTTTTTTTTTTTTTTTTTTTGGCACTTGGAGAGCATTCCAAACTAAATAGCAGTGTAAGTGACCGCATGGCTGGGTAGCTCCCCCATCCTCCACCACCCATCACATCAGCACAGCCATGCCTTTATCTCTTAACTCCAGATGCATTAGTGAGGGAAGGCACCAATCACTTCCCAGCCTCACAGCCTGCCCAGAAAACTCCACTGCTGGTGTCAAACCGAGCCTCAAGCCTTTGAAGCCACTCTTCTGTCTGTCTGGAGCAGAAAGCGAGCTGCAGGCTGCCGCAGCGCGTTTTATCCTGCTCCCACTTCTCCCAGTGCAGGGCCACGAGCTCCCTTTAAGCCTTTTCTCCCTGCGCAGCCCTGGCTCCGTGTGGGTGGGCACAGGGCTCTTATCATTCTTCTCCTGGGAACCTCTCAAGCCCAAGCCAAACCATTGCACAAAAATCTTAGGGGCTTCATGAAGGCTAGCACTTTTTTTTGCAAAGATGAAATGTTCTCAAGCCTCTTGAAGATGGCAGCTTCCCTCAGCTGTGGCCCAAGGCTCCTGCCATTCAGCTTTTAAGTTTTCCTGCTTCTGTTGATTAGAAAACAGAAGAGGCAGAGGAGTTTTTTTCCCCTCTCATTGCCTCGTAGGCCACGCAGGGAAGTCTCTTTGGCCCACGGGTAGGCCATTCAGTGTGGGTTTATTGACTCCCGCCACCAGTTGCTAAAGCTGCCTTTTATCCGACCACACGCTGCTTTGGAAATCCTTCTGTAACAGCACAGACGATGGCTAGAAATGCTCATGCTGTCTGTGTTTGGCACTGTCTTTTTTTTTTTTTTTCCCTCTCTCCTGTTTTACTGCATAATAAAACAGTTTCTCAACCTTGCGGCTGCTTTGTCAGAGGGGATGCAGCTGCCTGGACCCTGCAGGCTGCAGCGGTCACTGCGCATCGCTCTGCACGCAGGCGAGCAGGCTGCTTTTACTCCAAGTGACCGTGGGCAATGCACTGACCATGGCTTTCTCTTGGCTTAGGATTTTTGATGGCAGGCAGCCTGTGATGGCTGTTCTGGACCCCATCCTCATCAAAACCATCCTGGTGAAGGAGTGCTATAGCATTTTTACCAATCGCAGGGTAGGTATCTAGTCCTGTGCTTTCCTCTGTGGTGCAGAGCGTACGCACCAGGAAAGGAATAGTTTCTTCTTGGCTTCTGTTCTCTGCTTCTGAGTCTCTCTGAGCCCTTCAGCAAGTAGCTGCTGTCTGTTGTGCCTTCATTTATTCACAGTATTGCCAATGAAACTCTGCTAGAGAGGTGGAGAGGCTGGTCTGGCTGGAACATCAGCCTGGATGTACGCTAGAACTGATGTCTCTCACACTTTTGTTTCCATTTCTGTTGTTTGCTGGTAGAGGTAGAGCTGCTATGACTTCAGGGGCCAAGTCAGTGCTCCATCATTGCTGTTTAGTGGTCTGGGCGTTTTTGCGCTGTTATATTGTCAAAGGGGGCTGGAAACCTTCACCCATTGCCCGGTATAGCCATGTCTCTTTAGCTGTGAACTTCTCCCTGTGCAGAACTTTGGTCTGAATGGGAAACTGGACTCAGCCCTCAACATGGCTGAGGATGAGAAGTGGAAAAGGATTCGCACTGTGTTGTCCCCAGCCTTCACCAGCGGGAAGCTGAAGGAGGTAAAAAGCACCCAGTGAGGTGGGAGATGATGCCTTTCTCCTGCACTGTTCCTCCACAAACCAAGGACGTGGTGGCTGTGGCCTGGCAAGCTGCACGTGGCTGGGCAGAGTTGATCAGCCTTGCTTGGAGGAGGTGAGAGTCAACAGCACCTTCTGCTTTGCTTTGCATTTCAGATGTTTCCTATCATTAAACTCTACGGTGAAAAACTGGTGAAAAACGTTGAGAAGAAAGTGGCCAATGAAGAGTTCCTGAACATGAAGGAGTGAGTAACTGTGTGGAACTGACAGGACAGAGTCTGTATTCGGGGTGGGGACGGAGCCACTGCAGAGCCATTTCCGTGCTGCAGCCATGTCTCTTGGGGTGGGCTGTCTGTGCTCTGCTCTGCCCAGTCCGGGTAGCTGTGCTCTGTTCCCAATCTCATGTTATTGGGGATGCATTTTACAGGAGGAGTTTGGCTCATACCAGAAGCCCTGCAAGTCATAGATGTGGTATTTTTGGATGTCATTTTTACAATCTCTTCTACAGATGAGGATCAGAATGCTATCTTTGTTACCCTGGACTGCAGTTCAGTGCTTTCCAACAGCAGCCTAGGTTTTTGAGTCTGAGAAAAATGAGGGGATGAATGCAAATGGGAAAACTTGGGAAAATATAGTGCTAGTTGCTGCCAAATCAGGACAGTTTCCCTCTCTCAAGGATTGCTCCTAGATTGGCTGTTATTCACTACACCGGTTTGGCACATTCCATTTACTCTTCTTTTTCTTCTCCACTCAGCATTTTTGGAGCCTACAGCATGGATGTGGTGGCCAGCACTTCTTTCAGTGTGGATATTGACTCCATGGGCAACCCCAGTGACCCCTTTGTCACCAACATCAAGAAATTTCTCAAATTCAGTTTCCTAAACCCCATTTTCATGTTGCTAGGTATGACAGACCTCATCTTATAAAGCCCTGAATCAGTCACATGTGGTGACCATCTGCATTTCCTGTTAGCTCCCTTTTTATCTCAGAGTCCTCTTTGCTATCTGGGAGGTGCTCTTTGCAGAATCAGATTCATCCTAGCAGGTCTGTAGAAATATTTCCCCAGGGAAATCACAGTCAAGATTTGTACAGCCCATGTGAGTCTTTGCTGCGTCCTCTTACAAGCAGAGATCCTGTTTGCAAGGAAGAGCTTCAGCTGTGTATCACAGAGAGCTGCACTTAGTGCAGAACTGAGGCCAAATCATGATATAAAGCCAGGAGACTGAAAGATCTGAAGGCAGTGAAACACAATTTGTTGGGTCAGGACTAGATTTTCCCCACTTCTTTCTTTGCTTCATGCCAGTTTTGAGTTTCTTGGGCCTCTTTGAGCTATAATGTCTTGTTCTTTTCTCTCCTTTTAGTGTTGTTCCCCTTCTTGGTCCCATTGCTGGAAAAGATGAATGTGTCTCTGTTACCCTCAGAAGTCATAGACTTCTTCTTTGTCATCTTCATGAAGATGAAGAAAGAAAGGGAAAATGGCTCCCACATGGTGAGTCCACCCAGGTGGCCTTTTCTCTTCATTGTTCTGCCTCGAGTGCAGGAGGGACCTGGTCCTGGCTTCAGAAGCTGTGGTGTTATCTGTCCCCTACTCTCCATAATATCTCCCAGCTCGTTAAACGTGGGGTGGAACAGAAACATGCCCTGCCTGGGCTTCCACATGGGGAAAGTTTGTGTGATCATACGGGGTCTCTGGTCTGAACCCCTTCTCCTCTGAGTGCCTCTGTCTCTCCCCAGGACCGGGTGGATTTTCTGCAACTCATGGCTGACTCGCAGATCTCACAGGATGGCTCCAAGTCTGCTGAGGGGACAGTCTCATACAAATGTATGTCTAGATAACTGTTCTCTTCTTGGCAGAGAAAGCAGACGGTTCCTCATGTGGTTAAAGAACGGATGTAGGAGAGATTGTAGTCATTTAGTCTACAAGGGTTTCAAGGTCTCAGTAGCAGGGCCATAATAATGCTTATCACATATCAGTCATATTTTATTATATACAATTTCCTGGGATAAATACTGAGGGCTGTTTATCCTACGAAGAACAAACAGTGGAGATTTCCTTACCTCTGCATTTCTTATTTTGTCTTCTCTGAAGGCCAGTAATGTTGACTGTACTTCATAAAGCACACAAAGTCCATATGCTGCACATACCTTGCTCATCTACAAGCTCTCCTCTGTTGCTCATCCTAGGTGAACTGTTAGATTCAGAAAATAATGGCACAGCCAAGGCACAGCCTAGTCCATCAATCTCTTTCAAGGCAGGACGCTTGTTAGCTTCCGATGTGCAGGGACAGGGTATTTGTGTTACCCAGCACTGCAGCCCCTATTCTGGTGGCACCTGGACACTGCTGCAGTACCTCTGTGGAACCCTGCATTGCCTTTATTACCACTGCCACTGTGCTCAGGCCTAGTAATCCCTCAGCAGCATGTGGCTAAACTCAGAGCTTAAGCGAGTTGCTGGGCATCTCCTCACCTCTAATTTTCCTGGCACACACTCGTATTTATTCATTTATTTGCCTCAGGAGCACATTTCCAGAAGATAACAGATTTTCCAAATCAGGCTCAGGCTGTGCATAGCTTCACTGGTTTGATTCTGCTCTCAAAGACAGCAAAGTAACACTGGTGACCTTGGCAGCAGCTTTCTGGCTTCACACCAGTGCCAGACCTCTGGCTGTGGTGCCAGAGGTTGCCAGTCCATGTTGGCTGGACATGTCTTCTAGCAGGTGCTAAGTAGTTATCAATAGATTACCTGGATCTTGGATTCCTGAGGATAATCACTCTAGTGCTGTAGATTTCAGATTCCTACCCGTGTCTTTCTGTCTGTTTTCAGCATTAAGTGATGAGGAGGTTCTGGCCCAGGCTCTTATCTTTGTCTTTGCTGGTTATGAAACCACCAGCTCCACCCTCTGCTACATCTCCTATCACCTGGCTATGCACCCCGATGTGCAGAAGCGACTCCAGGATGAGATCGATGCCAACCTGCCCAACAAGGTAAAGGAGGTTGCGAAGATGCTGGAGTTATTCGCGCCTTGGAGACCCTGAGGGGCTGATGTCCCATGCTCGCAGCCATCTTGAGGCCTTCCTCTCCCCTGCCGCCCCTAGGCCGCTCCCTCGTACGATGTGGTCATGCAGCTGGAGTACCTCGACATGGTGGTGAACGAATCCCTCCGGCTCTATCCCCCTGGGGGGCGGATTGAGCGGGTCTGCAAGAAGACGGTGGAGCTCAACGGGGTGACTATCCCAAAGGGCACGGTGGTCATGATCCCAGCCTACGTGCTGCACCGTGACCCGGCGTACTGGCCCGAGCCGGAGGAGTTCAGGCCTGAGAGGTGAGGGCCGGGCAGGGGGACAGCTGCACTTTTAACCTGATTCCTGGGAGGGGAAATGGCAGCTAAAATGGGGAATGCGTGATTGTAACATTTAAATTAGGCATTTATCATTGTCTGACATCTAGTCCCAGCATTACCGTGAGGGGAGTTTTATGATCTACATCCATAAACTGTGCATGGAATTTAATTAACTGCATTGAAGGAAGCGACAGTGAAAGCAGCTCCCAGCAGCTGTAACACTGAGGGGTTTATGGCCAGATATTAAAATGAGAGCCATTGGGTGACTGGCACGATGCCGTGCAAATCAGCAATGGAAGGGCAAAGACGGGTAGGAGACAAGATCTAATTTTTCAACTCATTATGAAACAATCCTTGCTTAGGAGGCTCTGCCAGCCCCTGAGAAATGAGGCAACAGCCGAAGGCAGACCTGGGAGACCCTGGGCTGGCTAGTCTTCAGGTGGCCAAGAAGACATTGAGGATTGGCCCAGAGAAAGCAGGTCCAGGTCCGTGTCCTGGAAGATAACTGCAGTATGGGGATGTGGTCACCTTTGGGACATAGCATGGCAGAGACATCAGGAAGAGGTTAAGGATGGGGATGTGTACTTCTGGGATGCCCTGGACCACTGTGGCCCAGGACCCCTGTGCAGACCGCAGAAGGATCCATCCCAATGCGAGAATGCTGGCAATAGGCACGTTGCACCTCTGTTACCAGCAGCTTGATCCTTACACCAAATGGAAAGGGTAGCTGGACGGGGACTCTTTAGGGATCACTTGCCTCACTATGGTGCTTGTCAGAGGGTTGTGATGGTGTCTCAGTAGTGAGGTACTTCACTGCTGACTTAACGTGGACAGACCTCAAGCACTGGGAATGAAAAGCTTTCTGACATGAAAACTAACTGATCACTAGGAAGTATTACTGAAAATGCTCAGTGGCAATTTTCTCTGTGAAGCTGATTGTTCTCCCCTGTTTTTCATGATGAGGAGAGGAACGGCTGGTGTGTCTCTAAAGCAACCCTCCCTTTAGTCACACAGGGGGAGAACATCTTTGTGTTCACTTAGTCCTTTGATCTAAAGGGAAGATGTGAAGCTGTAGACCTGTGTGTTTTAGGATTTGAAATCTGGGTTCAGTTTTCGTGCTTAGAGGGAGCTCTGAGAAAAGAGTAGTTATGAAATCGTTAGCATATTTCAGGTCTTCCCTGTTCACCTGACGCACCTGGAGATGCACAGCCACCTGCAAGCAACAGGATGAAAGGGACTTAGCTGGGTTCTTCTAATATGCATGGAAACACAAAAAACCTTTTGCCTTCCTAGACCCCTCAGTGCTTCAGATCTGAAAGCTGACATGTTCTGGAACAATAGCTCTTTCTAACCCTGTTTATTTTTTGTCATCAGGTTCAGTAAAGAAAACAGAGAGAACGTTGACACCTACACATTCCTACCCTTCGGGGCCGGCCCTAGGAACTGCATCGGAATGAGGTTTGCTCTCCTCATCATGAAAATGGCTGTGGTTGTCCTTTTGCAAAACTTCTCCTTCAGACCCTGCAAAGACACTCCGGTGAGACTATGGGATGAAGTGTCATTATCTGCACTCTGCTCCCACTGGGATGGTCCTGCACACTCTCTTTTGTCTGCATCTTGGGACAAATAAGGATCTGACTCACTTGCATATTAAATCCTTCTCATCCCTGAGGTGTTATAGCCTCAGGGCCACTGAACCTTGTCTGCAGACTTGGGTTTTACTGCTTCACACAGAGACCAGGGAGGAAGATTTCACTGTGGATTAGAGAGGCGTGTGGGAATAACTGTATTTAAATGCTCTCAGTTATTTTAAACGCTTCAACAGAAGTTACTGATACTTTTTTTTTTTTTTAAGACTTTACAGAAGCAGATTAAATGCTGGTGGAAAATATCAGGCTGAAGTCCCTGAAGTGCTCTGCTTTGCCTCGGGTGTAATTAAGCTGTGGGGTGCTCGCACCCGCAGTGCCCTGCCAGTCTGCCTCGACTCAGCTTAGGCAGAGAGTGGATATCCTCCGCAGCCCGCTCTGAGGCTGTGTTCTGCAACACAAATATGGCCAGCCGCTATGAGACCCCGAGAGTGCAGAATGCATCTCTTACGGGCCAACGGGCAGCCTCTAAAGCATAAAAATTGTCAAGTAAACACAATCTGAGCTAAATTTGAATTGGTGGCCCTCTCCCCTTTGAGGCTATGCACGTTCAGGGAGGCAGAGGAGGAAGAGGGAACAGGCTCCCTTCCTCCCTCTCACCCATTTTTGGTCTTGTGCGGGCTCTCCATGATCGCTGCACGCCAGCAGGACAGGCTCTGCAGGACGGGGATGCTTGACACGAAGGAAATGCATGGCTGCTGGAAGTTACACATCAGGCAGCATATCCTGAAAGCATGGCAACTCCCTGTGATGCAGAGGCAGGCAACGGTCTGGTGCTGCTGTGGGCACACAATTTCCAGCCCAACCTTGCTTCTGCACCACCTGCCACAAAAGGCTGTGCCATTTCGTTCATGAGACGAGCTTGGAGATCAGAGCAGAGGGGTCAGCAAGTGTATTCAAAGGACATCCGTTGTATAAAACAAAAAATACCCACAGAATTATTACTTGGCACAAGCACTCAGCTGGAATCTCTGCAGATTCAGATTGCTACTCAACTAGTAACCTGGAGGTGAAAGACTGTAATAGTCCATTAACAATGCAGTGACCTATCCACCCTCCCCCAAGTCTAATGACATTTTTCTAGTCCTCTGCAATCCATAAAATTGATTCTTTTTATAACTGCCTTTAATTAAAGGGAGACAAGTTAAATATGTATTGCATTATTGGTGGCCATAGGTTTATGGGGCTCTTTCAGCTCTTTTTTCCTTCAGAAGATGTCATGTCTATTGGATCAGAGGGGGAGGGAGAAATTTACCCCAGAACATCCCTTTGGAGTACATGTATGGAAGGTGCAGCCTCCTCACTCCTCCCCTGATGGCACGTTGGGCTTAGAGCCATGTTACTGAAATTTCCTGAGGCAAAGCTTATCGGGATGTGGGGCTTTTAGTGAAGCTTGTCGGGCTGGGGGAGCATTCCTCTTGTTCTAATGGGGAGAAGGAGAGCTGGGATATGAGTGGCATTGCAGCAGCGGAGGAGGCTTGGTAAAGCACTTCTCCTGCCCTGCAAAATGACTCCCTCCACCACTAGCTGTGAATGATCTTTTTATTGAGATTTCCACCCCAAGGGGGCCCAGTGCATTTCTGTGTGAGGATGCCTTTTCCTTCAGACTCATCCCAAGCAGCCCTCTTCATTTCTTCCTTCCCAGAGAGCTCATTGCTCCTCCAGCTCTCGTAACTACCTAGCTCCCCTTCATGTGGAGACATTTCAGCATTAAACAAAATGGATCTGGTGCTCCTCCTTGGCTGCTGCTCCCTGGCTGGATTTTAGCTGCTTTTTCCTCCATTGAGCAGTGTGCTGAGCTTTTCTTCATGCCCCAGCATTCACTAACCACTTCTTTCAGGAGCAGAGGGCTTCTAAACCCAGCTCACATCTGTTTTACATGAGCAGTAATGATAGTCCTGCTGTAAGCACAACTGCAAAGCCAGGAAATGCACTGAAAACAAGGGGTGTCTGAGATGCATGTGGGTTCACAACTCAGTGTCGTACTTGTCCTTTTGCCCACCTTACATGTCTCTATTTTCTTTTTTTTTCTTCCCTCAAGGTCCCCCTGGTTCTGGACACAAAAGGTATAATGAAACCAAAGAAGCCTATCATCCTGTCGATGGTCCCCAGAGCCTGTGGTGATCTGGAGAAGTGAAGGAACAGTGCAGAGACTCTGGTTCAGCGGTAGTTTCCCTGTCCAGCTCTTGAAGAGAGACCCAGCCCGATGTGTGTGCTGTCAAAATGTCAATGGTGCAAATCTCCAGTTGCAACAGGGCATTGTGGGTTTGGCCTGGTATAATTAAAAGAGCATTATCCTAATGAGAACTCTACATCCCCAGATCTTGCTATCCTAGATAACAATAGGCATTTTGTAAGACCATTTTCACTCAAGTTATTTGGGTGTTTTTTTTTCTCTCCCTCTGAAGAGGCACTTTTCTCAGCAATTTGATTCTAGACACTGTCAGTCTCTTCTGGCAGTGTAATTTAAATCAAGATAGGGAGAGCAAATTGCACACCGTTAAGTAATGCTACCATTGCTCCTGTTCCTACTGCCTGCTGGGCAGCTCTGTGTGTCTTCTGGTTTCATACTCCTGGGGATGTAGATTTGTCCAGGGCTATTTCCTCAGCTGTGTGCTGTGACCCTGACAAGTGTTAAAGTGGTCACATCCTTGCAGGAATGAATGCCTGTGGCAAATTTTCTGATGTTGATTTATTTAGATTTGCTTATGATTTTATGAGTGATTCAGATTGCAGATGAGTTAACTGGAGGAGCCCAGAGACAAGCAGTTGCCCCTAATGACTGGAGCTTTGTGGAGTGGGAGAGAAGTGCCCTGTGTGTTTTCCTGCTTGTTTGCTTGTTTTACTCCAGGCATGCAGCCATCTCCCACAGAAGCGACTGTCAACACAGGCACAGTCTACACTGCCACCGTGACACCTTTTAGTCTCTGATATGTATTAGGCCATTGTGAAAACCAAATTTACTGAATTAATGATGACACAGTGTGCAGCACTGAGAGCCTTCAGATGTCCTGGACAACCCTAGCCTAGAGGAAAGATGTTTGGCTATTGAGGACAGGGAAGCCTTATCCAGCCCTCATCCCTTTTTTACATTCTAAAGGACCTAATGTTCTGTACTCTTCCCTTTCATGTTACTCCTCCCAAAACTGCTGGTGGGAGGCTAATCACAATAAATTGCTTTGCATACAAATGGAGCCAGTCCCTGCTTCTGCTCTTTCCTCCATACACAAGTGAAGTGTAGGTTTCAGAAGTCGTTGGCCAAAAAATGATGTGGTCCCATCACTTCTCCTAGCAGGGCTTCCTCGTTCCATAACTGGGATCCCCAAAGCATTTCCACCTCAATAAGCAGCGCCATGGAATGGATACAGAAGCCTGTTTTTGCACATTGTTCTTCCACTATGCTGCTGTAGCAAGACAAATTGCTGAAGGTGCTGGCTTGCTCGTCTTGACCAGGCGTTTGTCTCGCTGTGAGAGTGGAGAGCTTTGTTCCCAGTGTCTGCTCCGTGCTGCAGACACTGTCATGGAATGTTCAGGTGCTCTCCGTGATCTCTCCTAGACACCTCGTGCACCTGCTCTGCTGTACCCTTCCACAGCAGGATGTCTTCTGCTTCCAATCTGTCAAATTTCAGTGCTGGGTGAGATACTTTCATGTGCACCTACCCCAGTCACTGTCGTGTGTAATGCTGCGTGGATTCATGGGGGGTGAACATTCATTATATCGTAAGTGAAAGGTGTTAGCGTACGTGCATCAGCAGCAGCAAGAGCTGCTCCTAGCAACGCTGAGTTTAAGATACCCCTGTACAAAACAGGCGGCTGGGCAGAGTTTGGATGATGTGAAGTGGTCTCCAGTGCAAAAATGGGCTTAGGATCTTCAGTCTCTAGAGAACAGGTTTTTTTTTCTTTTTATATTTTTTTTCTGTTCTGATACATTGCTATTATAGCTAGATTGTATCTATATTATTATATACTATTTTTTATTTCTTTTTATATTTTATATTCTCTTTTTATAGTTTTGAGACATTTAGGAGAAAATCCCAAGAGACACATAAAAGCCTTTCTGCAGTGGATTAAATTCCCCAGTGAAAGACATTCTTACCTGAAAGGGTAGGGGAAGAGCAAGGCTGTTTCCCTCGAGATGAGCTGGGTGGGAGGGAGAGAAAATTTGGGCGTCCCCATCTGCTTCATGACCCGCAGCAGCACATCTCCCTTCTGCTGCCCTTGCACGAAGGCAAGAGTTCGTCTTCGCTTTCAGCTGTTGCCATCCCCATTCTTCAAAGCCATGGCTCTGTGTCTGACTGCAGCCACAACAGCACATCTCAAGCGCGGACAATGAAACAGAGGCAGCCAAAAACCGGGGGAACAAACAGCAGCAAAGTGAATCCACCTCCACAGCGGCTGGCAAAAAGAGGCATGGAAAATCGCAAGGTCTCTGCCTTGAGAGGTGGCCGAGAAGATGAGGGTGATGAAGTAACACGCGGTGTCACAGGTCAGGGAGGCACTGATGACCTCGCTGGGCCAAAGGCTATATCCTGGCCAGTGGCAGCAAGGGAAGGGCAGGGTTTTGCCCCCTCACTCCATGCCCATGTTGGAATTAATCACTCGCACACAAATGTCAACACTGCGGAAAATATCCGTCGGGATAATCTCTCTCGCAAAGCCGCTTAACATTTCAGTAATATACAGTTCACTTCCAGGTGTCAAAGGATTGCAGCCCCTCTCATCTCTGTTCAGAGCATCTCCATCTGCTGGCATCCAGCACTGCTTCCCTGCTCCTGCTGAGCGTGGGGCCCCGCTGCTTGCTGCACGGTGCCTGGCTTTATCTCCAGGCATCCGTGCTGGGTTCTGGCAAGAGGCAAAATGACGCTGAGGCGTGCCAAGTCCCAGCTCCATTTCACTGAATTCAGGTGTGCTTAGGAATAGCAAGCGCACGCTTCTGCTGTTTCCCACTTGTGCTTATAGGAAGCTTTGGGTGATGAGGTTTATTTGCATTTTGCCTTTGCTTTGAGACAGGAATTGGAGGCAGATAGCAGTGCTGAGTCCTGGGCAGCCCTTGCTCAGTTAGCTGGGAAACTTCATGTCCCCATCACTGGGATCAGAATGAGAATCTTCTCCCTGCAGGGTGCTGGTAATAGGGCTGACCATCTGATGCAGCCAGAGGCAGGGACTGCTCAACCTGGTGCTGGCTAAAGACAAAAAGGATGGTTGGGGAATGGTTTTGAGATGTTTAAGAGTGTCCTGCTTTCAGCTGGGGGTCCACCAACAGGTTTTGACTTTGTGAGGTGGCTGGGTGGCAGTTTGCAGTGGAGAATCGCACTGATGCTGGGAGTGTCCCAGCAGACAGAGGTGAGAAGGCACAGGATCGACTCGTGGCATTGCTCCACTCAGTGCAGGAGTTCTGGGGCTGGGCTGCATCCATCCTCCCTGAGCTGACACCCAGGGGTGCTGAGTATGCACAGCAACCCTGCAGCCAGGGGGAAACGGAGCTCGGGGCTCCAGAGCACGGTGCCCCAGTTTACGAGCAAGTACATTAAAAATTTGATTATGCCTAAGCAATCGTGAGATCTGATGCATGTCTACCTTTGTGCCATGTTTGATTCAGATCCCACCAAGGTTACACAGTGAGAAAATGTGTTTTCTTTCAGATGGCACTCAACCACCAGTGCTTCAGGAGCTCACCTAATGTGTTCCATCTGCTGCTAGCTTGAAGCAAGTCCCCTGTTACCCCTTAAATTCATATAGGATCTCTACAGGGCCTTCAGCATCAGCTTCTTTGGTCTCTGCCCCCCTCTCATAGCACAACTCTACTTCCTAACACAAACATAGCATAGCAACAGCTCCTGCAAGGCTCTTCTTGCTGCAAGGAGTGCTAGCCACGAAGCTGCAATATTCGAACCTGGCCCCATTCACTCATCCTTCAGCCTCCAGTCCAGCATTGCTGCTGGACTTGCCACGTGCTGCAGTGCTCCAGCTGCACGAGCCAGTCCCTGCTGGGTGGCCCTGCCTGCCACCATTTGCAAGCTTCTCAGAGCTTCCCCGACCCTGACCCGGGCTCATGTTGGGGCTGCCCACACGAGTGCTGCTGGTGCTGTATGGGGCCTGCTGTTGAAGCAAGGCAGGCCTCCAGACATCCCCACTGAATGCTTGATTCAGCTAAAATCGATGGAATAATTAGCCCTCAGAGTCTGTCCAAAGGTCAGGAAGCAGTGATTTTTTTCTTGCAGCAGCTTTGGTCCTGAGCTCTTGCTTTAGCACGGGGCTTGCAAGCAAAGGCACTTCGGCAGTAGGTTATAAAAGTGTTATGACTGCTGATATTAAGCTGAGAGACTAATGTGACAAGTGCTTAACAAGGTCTCCTAAAATAGAGAGGTAACCGCTTTGCGGCGCTGGTTGCTCGGACAACACCGAAATGAGCAGGTGATGGACACGGGCGGCCGCATGGAAGGCAAAGC
>VXAV01001350.1:0-14449 GCA_013399715.1 Alectura lathami
AAAAAAAAAAAAAAAAAAAAAAATGAAAAGTATGAAAGAAACTGCTCAAGCAGAAGGAGTCCTAACCTGAAATTTAGGATGAAAGAACAAACAATATTCCTGATAACAAAGGGACTGACATCTAGTCACAATGCACTCAAAACTGCCTAGGAGAAAAATGCTTCAAATTTAACCTCAAAAATTTGATAAGATTAATTTACATTTCATTTGCAGTATATTTTGATATATTCTCCCTTAATGTGAGAACTGCTTTGTCATGCTTTTCCCTTATGTTTATCAATTTTAAAAACAAATATTTAGTTTAACATTGACTTTCATAGATTAAACACGGAATTAGATAAATTTTCATTTAGTGAGCTTAGACCAAGGCTCTCCTGCTTTGCAACTTATTAGCTAAATCGTGAGTGCTTCTATGGTTTAGCAGAGAAAAGTAGACCCACAGCCATGGCAATAATCAAGCAAAGTTTCTTGTATTAGCCTATTGCCTCATTGGGGCTAACTATATCTCATTTAAGAAATATTCTTGTTTTAAAAAAGGAAAACAAAACAAAAAAAAAAAACAATGAAATCTAAATTGCTTGAACAAAGAGATGAAACAAATCACTTCTGGAATTAAGCTCATTTTCCAAATGCACTCTCCCTCTCTATACAGAAAAATACATGTAATGTTTGTAAACTCAATGATACATCTTAAATTTAAAAGTTTGTTGCTGTTGTTGTTTCCAAGAACTCAAATAACAAAGAATAAACCAATTTGTTTTAAATATGGGAAACTGCTCTGCTGAAGGAAGGAGCAGGGGCACACAAAATTCTCGATGCACATGCACACAGAACAGAAGTTTCAGATCACCTGTTTAGCACTATCAGAACAACACCCTGATACTCTCAGGCATGTTATTTACCATACTAGAGCAATTGCTTTATGTAACCCCTACGAAGATTAGTTAAAAAAAAACAAACCTGGAAAAGGATCAAAATCTCTTCAGCTTTTCCAACATTAGTAAAGGTCTGAGCCAACAAATAATGCCAAGCCTTTTGCACAACTGACACTACTTCAGATAGCTGTGACTAATGCCTGTGTCTGTTTTCTCTCAGGTTTAAAGAGGAGAAAAAAGAAAAAGAGTATTTTTTATCCACAATTACAAAAATAATGGACCTAATGCAATCCAAGTCACTCAAGCAAACAAGCCAGAGAAGGTTTAGCTATGTCTCTAGAAGGCAACAGAATTACTTCAGAGAGTTGTTCTCCCTCTCGCATCTCCCTCTTCCTTTTATACTTTAACTTTGAATGTTCACACAGTGCCATAGTATTTTCCACAAAATTATCACTGAGTATTACTTTCCTAATTACAAGTAGAAAATCCTTTGCTTTCTTCCACAACTTAAGCTATTATTTTTTAAGGACGTTAAAAAACAACACCACCACGCATCATGCTGTTTTTGTTTTTTAAACATACTGTTAAATCATGCAGAAAGAAAAATCCCTGGTATTTGAAATTCTCTACAGCAGATCATGCTTGCTTGATGCTTGAACATTCCTGGTTGAAGTTTCAGCTTATAAATTAAACATCTTCAGTGTGCCATCACTGCTGCATAGGCCTAAGTATTGAAACAGCACAGTATTTGAACAGCACAGTCAAGCAGCAATTCTTTTTGAACGCACGGTAGCAAAACATGACTAAACTGCCTTACTTTATACTCAGCTACTTTTCTCCTGAAGACCGTAGTATTGTGCATTTGAAATTAAAACATTCATTGCCTAGACAACAGTTCCACTGGTAGCTGAGTCCACCTAATGGTTCGCTACTGAAAAGGGAAGGTCTCTTTCTTCCATTCCCCTCTTGGCATTTGTTCCCTTTTCCCACCTTGACATCTTCCTGCTCTCACTTGCATGGTCCTGCCTCTTTTCTCACAGTACCACCAGCTGTTAGCACACCTTCTGGTGAATCAGTTCAGCCCACTAAACCAAAAGAAAGCTGTAATTTCTTTGTTGTTTGTTTTCTGCTGGTTTGGAGGATGAAATGAGCCAAATATATTCCATAAATAAATAAATAAATAAATACATATAATAAACAATACATGCCAGGTACAGGTAAGACAGTTGGTAACTCTACGTCTCTTGACATCACCACCTCAGCTCCCTCTCAGATTGTCAAGAAATTCATTGATATACATATATAGGTAAGTATATAAATACACTATTAAGACTTACAAAAGGAAGAAAGAAACAGGGGGAGATTAAGAAGGTACTACAGAAAGCCATAAACAAAATGGTCCATACTTGAATTCACAAGAAGAAAGTGCTAAATGTGCCAGAAAGTTTTACGAATGAAATAAGCTAACAGATGGAATGAGGCAAATAGATAAAATAACTTGATAAAGTTTATGACCATACAGATTGGCTGATGTGTAATACAAAATTAAAGTTTTATCAGAGTAAATTCTATGTTTAGAAGAAAATACAAAAGCTCTACAAAAGTAGAAGGAAGAAAGTGCAGTAGCAATAATGCTTTTGTTTCAAATACTAAATTGAAGACATATGATGTCACTCAGTCTAGTACCAAGCATGATAAAAGCATGGCAAACTGCAGCAGACTGAGCAGCACAGCCATCGTTTTACAATCTCTCTTAAAGATGACAAAGGGCAGAAAACAGCAGCAGAAACCATGAACTATGTTGTGACAAGATACAAGATTTTATACTGCAATAAAACAGCTGGGATGCATCCATGTAAGACCTGACAGAACCCAACAGCTAATCTGAAGCAACAGGTCAAACGTTTAGTCAGAGGTGTTGCTTAGCTCAGCCCTCTCAGTGATGACACAGAGGAGAAAGGGGTGGGAGGAACAGAAAGGCATCCTTACAGTGAACACAAGAGGGGTGACACCTGTGAAGGGCTGAGCCGAGCTGCGAGGGGGATCCACCGCCCTGACCGTGCCCAGATCACCGAGAGGGACCCTAATGCAGGGGCAAGGGAAGCCCAGCAGCTCTCAGCCACAGGAGGAGCATCATGCAGACCCCCACAGCAGCAACAACCTCCACTACTTTAAGTTGTTTTCTACTACTTTAAGTTGTTTATGTCCCATTTATTCATCAGAATAGCTAGTAAGAGTTGTGCTTTGTTATTGCCAACTCTTGTATTTTCTATCAGACCGCTCTACCAAAACAAAGCAGAGGAGGACAAGATTTCCTTTTCTTTACTGCATCCCAATAGCAATTTTGAAAATGCTTACTAACATTTCTTTTATTTCTATACTCTTCAAATTTGTGATGCACACTGCCATGTAACTGAATACATTAATTTAGAAAAAAGCAGGGATATAAAGCCAAAATCTCCAAATTTATACTATATACAGCACACAAAACATGAGTTGTATTCACAAACAGGTACAACAATTTCTAGAAAGAAAAGTCTGTGCAAACGCCTCAAAGCAAACAAGCAGAATCTGTATCAGTATTCTATACTACTCTTTATATTGTTCCTCTGTTTATTCATTAATTAGTAAGAATTCACACAGTGTTCCTAAGCTTGAGGCTTACAGCAATGCTTCTTCCAGGAAAGAGAACATAGGAAGACCTCTAAAAACATCCTGTTGATAGTCTTATACAAATGTCAGAGCAAAATAAATGAGGGAGATGACTTCACTGCTGAGTTGCTTACCATAGCTGTGTCTGAATGTAGTCTCTAAGGAGCCACTTATTTCCAAATTAATTCTGTTCTAAAATACCCACACTGCAGTAATATGGGGATTTGATGGCAGTAAAACCAAAAGACATTAAAACGTGGTGAAAATTATTCATAAATATGCCCTGTGCTTATGCATGGGAGAGAAAACAAATGCACAAGGCACTACCACACACTCATGGAAAGAAATGTTCCTTTCACTTTCTCTCATTTAAAATACAGTGCATCAAACATGAGCTGAGAAGAAAGTCATCTGGGAAGAGCAGGCCAGCAATGGATGGAGAGTTTGGGAGGCAGAAAAGTTCAGATCTGACATGCTTACCAAATCTAAGTTGTCAGAAACCAAGAAAGCATACTTCAGCTCAAACACAAAATGCATGCATGCTAACAAAAATTCCAAGCATTCTCCAGTAAACTGGTTGTAGAATATATTCTCGTGGTGGCTACAAATTTTGAGAGGAAAGGATGTGGAAATCCTTTGCTGCATCCAGGCCTGGGCCCCCAAGAACAAGAAAGATGTGGAGCTCTTGGAGCAGCTCCAGAGGAGGCCACAAAGATGCTCAGAGGGCTGGAGCACCTCTCCTACAAAGAAGTGCTGAGGGAGCTGGGCTTCTTCAGCCTGGAGAAGAGAAGTTACTTTTTACACAGGTAGATAGTGATAGCACAAGGGGGAATGGTTTTAAACTAAAAGAGAGGAGATTCAGGTTAGATGTTAGGAGGCAATTCTTTACTCAGAGCACAATGAGGCACTGGCACAAGCTGCCCAGAGAAGCTGTGGGTGCCCCATCCCTGGAGATGATCAAGGCCAGGCTGGACGGGGCCTTGGGCAGCCTGATGCAGTGGGTGGTAACCAGCCCACAGCGGGGGGGTTGGAACTAGATGATCTTTGAGGTCTTTTTCAATGCAGGCCATTCTGTGATTCTATGATTATCCTTTTCCTCCTGATGGGATCTGGCTAAGAGTGTCACCCTGAGAGGAAGGAAAAGAAAAGAAAAAAAAAAAACTCTTTTTTTGTTGGGTTGTCCTTCAGCGCTGGCCTCCGAACAGTGTCTTCATGGAGAGGACTGGGAATGTCTGGCTTCACTGCAGCTGCGTCAGCACTGCTAACGGCACCAGGATGGGTACAGACTAGGTCCAGTTCCTTTGAGGCTTTGATTCAGCTTGTGATCAGCAATGGAAATTAGACCAATATACAGTCTGGATCCTGGACTGTTCCCATGATACAGCAACATCCTTGAGAAGATGTGTCACACAGGAGGAACCATAAGAGAGCTCTGAAAGCTAGCTAAGGCTGTGTGATGGCCACCTGAATTTGGATTCCAACCAAAAAGCTCTTTTGCTTTAAGAGCATGCACAGCTAGTACATTTCTGAACTCTGCTAATTCCAAAATAAAAATGCTTTACAATTTTAGTGTGTCTTGTTCGTGTTAAAGCACGAATACAAAGCAAATACGAGGATAGGATTACTGGGTACATAAACTGCTGCCCTTTCTCAGAGGCATTTTACTTGAAAAAAAAGCTACGTTAAAGTACTAATGTCAAAATTTCTATGCTCATTTCTTTCCATGGAAAAATATCAGGTCTTTGAACTCCTTCAATTTGAAATTGCAATGCAACTACAAGACTAAATGGAGGTTGCGTAATCAGCCAGAAAGACACTGACAGTTATATATACATCAAAAAGGTTAAAATAAAATTTAACAGAAAAATGCACATAAACCCTCCTTTTAGTTTCAGAACGGCTTCTTTAACTTGTTACACATTGTGAAGCTGAAATGTTCCTCAGCTCCAAAGTGAGTTTTTATATATATATATATATATATATATATGTATTTTTAGGTAATTGATTTTCCATGTATTTTGAAAATGCTGGCACTTAGCAGTTAGGCTTCAAAACTTTCAAATACTTTATAGTTTTTCAAACAAGATAATGCATGCTTGAAAGATGCTCATTTAATTCTCTACAAAAACTTGCTTTCTTGATGTATAAGAAAACCTTCGTATAGTTAGTGAGCAAAGGGAAAGTTTAAAGTGGATCAACCAGCATTCTAGGTATGCAGCAATACTCCCTGCCTTACTGCTAAAATGATATTCCTTTAGGTGGAATAAAAGTTATCTTATTTTATTTTTTGGTTTGTAACTGACTCACACAAGAATGGGATTTCCACTTACAGTGGAAGAAACATAATTAAAAGCAGTGAATAACCAAATGAACAAAGGTGTACAACCACAAAAACAAAACACACCATCACAAAAGAACTTCAGTCAAATTCACTTCTCCATCAGATTTTAAAAAAAGATATTGTAGTACTTGTTGGAATGGAGCTGAAGTCTCAAAATAAAAAATAAAAATCCATGCCATTTATCCATAAGTGTCTACTCAGACATTTAAGCATGCTCTAGGGTATGAACTACTGGAGCCGTGGAGCTGGTAGTAAGATAAAATTTGAATTCACTCAATACAATGCCAGACTGCAATTTGGTGGAAGAACTTTCGCTTTGGATTTAACTTCTTTTAGTGTCATGGTCTCACTTCATGACCATGCGCAAGTAACAGGCTCCACTGCACTGTGGTGTGAATAGGAGAGCTCCCTGCTAAAGCAAACAGGCACACTGCTCCTCTTCTGCTTCTCCCCATCACTCACAAGCAGCTAAACTTGGGTGAGTTCCTGCCTCTTCCAAAGGGTTCATGCTCTTTTAACATCTACAGCTTCAACTGCAAAAAGTTTCTTTAAGGAAAGTGTTTCAGTTTCTAAACTATATTAAAAATAATATCTACATTTCCTCTGCTTGAAAATTTTCATATAATCTCTACAATTAGACATGAAATTAAAACTTGAAGCATGTTGCAAAGCATTATGAAAAGATCTCGAACCTAATTTATATAAACCTAATATCAGGACACATGCCAAATTTAAAAATAATAAAAAATCTTTAACACAAATTATTAAGAAGCATGCTGTAAATTTGGCACTATTAATATACATATATGTAAAGTAGCAGTACTGAGTTCAGTTCTGGTAAATTCAAGTGAAAATAAAGAACGAGCAAAAAGAGAAGGACCCATAAAAGCAGCAGCACGCCTAAGGCCTGGAACTATGACCATATTAGGCAAATTTGAAAGAATTGGGACTGGCTCTAAATTAAGACAGGAAACTAAAGGTTATAATGGTAGAGGTACGAAAAATAAAGATTGGCACTGATCTGTGTTTCCCTAACACCTCATTTCCGCTTCTCTTATTGCCAGCAGTGGCCAATGAAATTGGTTGATGACAATTAAAATTAAATACAGAATGTGTAATCAGCCTGTAAACTACAAGTGACCACTGTATTAAGATTGGAGAGAAGAATAAAAGATTGCATGTTTATGTAGGAGTCGACAACACCGACAGCTTTACTGTGAAGGATCAAAGTGTGCACAGAATACAATCAGCTTTTTAAAGGTTGTGCCAGACCAGCTGATAAGGTCTAGGAAAAAAATGATTCCTCTGTACTCACTCAGAGGGCGTTGAGGCCCTGGCACAGGCTGCCCAGAGAAGCTGTGGATGCCCCATCCCTGGATGTGTTTAAGGCCAGGCTGGATGGGTTCCTGGGCAGCCTCATCCAGTGGGTGGCAATGGTACCCACAACAGGGGTGTTGGAAATAGCTGATCTTTGAGGTCCTTTTCAATCCAGGCCATTCTATGATTCTATAGGCCACATGTTCCTTAACGATCTCCTATGCATTTGTGTGTGGGGGGTTTCTTGTTTGTTTGTTTGTCTTAATAAATCTATGTCTACTGCTGATTTCTCTTAGGCACTAGATGTCAGATTAAATGGACAATTTCCACTCCTGGTCTTTGATCAAAATTATTCAAAATGTGGAATTTAGCTTATTCTTCACCATGATTGCCACGGTGATTCTTTCAGTACATGTCTTTTACTTATCTTCTGTGCAGATGTGAAAACAGTAGTTTTATTCTTAGCTCTGGTAAATGAAAAACATGAACTTTCAGAACATTCCGTTCCTTTTGCAATTAAATGATGAAAAAGGAACTTGGACACAATTCTCATATCATGCATTATGGCATCATTACTTCATTACTCTAAGAAGCTTAGTGACGATTTCCATGATGACATCCCTGAATAGTTTTAAAATTTGGATGTCCTTCTGTCAAGCAACTATCAGTACATGAAAATCTCAAACTCTTTACAGACACTGCATGATTTACCTTCACCTGCTGTTTGGATATGTGAAAGGATAAGAAACATTTTTGGTACAAAACACTAACCCTATCTAGACTTCCAACATTTCAGTCAAACAACAATTTCCCAGAAAAACAAAAAGCCCTGCAAATCAGCTTTTAAACTATGTGCTTTCAATAACAAATAACAGAAATGTACTTAAAAAACATTTGTGCAAAGTTTTGAAGCTCTTAAAAATGGACAGTAGTATTCCTGTTTTCATTTTCGGCGATGTTTGAATTTTAAAAGACTTAAGACTTTTAACAAAAGTCTTATTTAAACTTATAAAGGACCTCCCATGCAGGATCTAAAAGGATCTATAGAGCAGGTACAATGGAGATTGTATACTTGTATACATACTGTTGGTCTTCATGCACATTTATCCTGCAGCATAATGTTAAAATAAGTGACAACTGAAGAGATTTGGAAAAAAATTACAAAAATCAAAATTATAAAAATCAGGAATTTCCATATGTTGTCAATCACCTTCTAACAGTGTCTAACATTCACTTTCCAACAGTAAAATAAAAGAAATATCAAATAATAGTTTAAGGTACTTTAAGTTATCAGATAGTAAGTAAAATACAAAATGGTTTTTATTTCATATCTAATTTAATCAAAGGATCTAACAACATGTAGATAACTACAAAATGGGCAGCCTCACTACTCAATCCTTAATACCTTATCAACAAAGAGGCCTCATGATTACACAATCCATGATTACTAAAAATGATTACATCCTGTTGGAAGAAAAATAAAAAACCTACACCAAAATAACAACAAAAATGGTGAAGTAAATCTTACCCATTCTTGAAATATAACACATGTGCTCTTTGCAGTCCTGTTTCTAAGAAAAAACCAAGTTCTTGTTCATGTGTAGTGGGCCCTGGCTTAGGGCTTCTGTTTTGTATATTAGCATTGATTACCTAGGAGTATAAAAGAAAAAAAAATACAACAAATTTTAACAAGTATTGTAATTTCAGTTTAGGGTTTAAATGGAATCAAAAGCTTGGAATAGTGATAAATGACACATTAACTTATTGGTTACCTAAATTAAAAAGGAAGCTAAGAGTCTGTTTTTGGAATTAAGCAATTTGAAATTTGGTGAAACAGAGCTTTAGAAAGGCCACCCTGCAATGACACAAGAACAGATGATTTTGAACAGATAAAAAAAAAAATAATGACCGATGAAACTTTTTAATACACAGAAGGTGGGAGAGAGGATCATACTCTAGAGAAAGAAATTAAGATAACTGTTCCAGAAATCCCAACGCATTGATAACCAAATTACTAAATTCAATAATTTGTAGTCAAGTGGCATAGTTCTTCCTTAGAGTCACCCATATAACAGTATAAATTATGACCAGTCTTGAAAAATATACATGGTTTATGGAATCAATTTTTCCATCTTGGCCATGAGGTGTCCAGAAGAACGACATGAAAAAGAGAGTAAGATTGATATTGCTGGCTTGTTTCATTGTGATAGTATTTAGAAGCCTGAGAATAGAGCTCCAAATGTATTGTGTTTTGTACAGGCATGTCAGAGTCTAAAAAAGATGCAGGAGAGTGTAACACCTAGAAACAGAGGCTACTACAAGTTTTCTTTAAATTTATATATATAAATGTATTTCTAAATGTGTATATATAGATACATTTATATAACACTTGAAGGGTTTCTGCAAACTAGCAATAAACAGAAGATGAGGTTATTGTAGTGCACCCCTTTAAATTCAGATTAAGCCTGAAGCTTTAAAACCATAAAGCATTGAAATCTTTGTAAATAAAATAGCTACAAATTTTCCATAATTCATCACATATGAAACGGAGAGTCAAAGAAAGCAGTAACTTGCTTAAGATGCTGCAGAGCAGTCTGTAGGCTATATATTGTCTAACATTAAGAACCTCAGATTTATCAGCTTTCATCAATAAGAAACAGGTCTCCAACAGAGCTGGTACTGCAGCTTTCCAGCTCTCCTTCTACTCCTACATGACACGAAAAGTACAGCAGTTTTGGAGTTCAGATTCAGATGTCGACAACTGTCTCTTTAGGAAAAAATATCGAAGTATTTTTAACAGCAACTGTACTTTCCTGATTACAGTGAGCAATACATTAACCGGATATTATATTAACTGCAATATACTAACTACAAATGGACTATCAAGTTCAAGAATGTCGCATTGATCCAATTTATAGAACTACTAAGACTTATCTCACTTCAGGTAGCTCCGTATTTTAAAACCATACATTTATCTACCCATCGTATTTGGTGATTTTTTTCATTATCCTAGGACTGTGCCTATTAATTGAAGGAGACACACTCTCAGTTACTATTCTGGACACCCTACTTCATAATGAGAATTTAAGAGCAATTAAGTTATTGGGTCCAAATAAACATCAATTTATTCAATTAGTCAATTAAGGCTCAATTGTCTATCTTCTTATCTTAATTCTGAAATTAATTATTTTTAAGAGTTATCTGAAATGCTGGAAAGCATATACGTACGATGTACATATTTCCTACATGCGTGTGTTTGAAAGGTACCAGAAAACCATGTTCATAAGTGAATTACAATGGGTAACAAGAAGCCACAGTTCAGTATCCTGAACCCACACAATAGTTCAGAGGAGCTCTGTCCCTGTTTTAGACTACTAGCACTATTGGCTGAGAGATCAGAAAGTGAGGGCAGACAGGGCTGCTCCCATCCACCTGTTACGGCACACTGGCTTCATATAACCCAATAATAAGCATGCACTGAAGTCCTTACAGAACAAGCACCAGATACGCTCTTTCAGACAAGTAACCAAAATGTTGGTAACATCATCTCAAAGACAAGATGAACCACACAGATCTACGCAAATTATCTTACCCTTTCTATCTCCTGCAGGTACAGAAGAGCAATATCTCCAGCCTTCTCATAGCACGTAACAATTTCTTGTTCACGGTCCACATGGAGGTTGCTAGCCGAAGAAGAAATTGGCAGCTTCTCAAGGCAGAGACCTGAATATAAAACAAATTCATAAGCTGCATTAAAAACTAATTAAAACTACCTTTGGAGTGCAATCCAGGCTAGGCCCTGCAACCAGGGGAAGAAATAAACACAAAAAAAAGGTAAAAACTTATGAAGATGTGGTCCTCTGGTACAGACACAAATAAATAAACAATACTTATGCCTCCTTAATAATTATAAAACCAGCAGAAGCAATTTTTTCCAATTTTGATTTTAAAAGAACATTGTGACAGTCTACCACAGAAGCGTCCAGTGTGATCCTACACCAGTTCTAAATTACTGAATACATCTTCGCTTCTCCCGAGTGATCACAGAAACCAAAGAACTGACAAATTCCTATTAAATTGCCCGTCGTATGCATCTTTATAAGGTCCTGCACTGAAAATAATAGCAGCGTAAGGTACCATGCAAGCAGTTAGCAGTTTAAACTGTAGGATGACTACAAGAAATAGTAGTGACAAATATCCAAACACACACATATATATATACAAATGCCCACAAAACAACTCAATACAACCAACTTTACTAAGAGGTACCTCTCTCATCAAGAACAGAAGACTTTTTCCTTTCAGGACTTTATTAGGCTTATCCAACAAAAACATTATCAGGTGCTTTGATGGGGAAACACGCAAACAAACAAACAAAACGCAAACAAACAAACAAAACACAAACAAACAAAAAATTTTTTGCTTGTCCAATATCAAAACCAACAACACTCACTGATCAATGCTATTGTCTATATAAGCCACTTCTATTTGAGTTTTTTCAAAATAATCAGAGAAACCAGCTGGAAAGGATGTCGAGAACACTAATCCATCTATCTGACCAGCAGACGCTTGCTAACTTGCTCTAAAGCCTGCAGTGCCACGGATGCCTCAGCCTTCCTGTGCCACTTATTATAGAGCTCAACTATTCTTACAATTGATATTTTTTCCTAATGTCTAAATCTCCCTTCCTAGTCCTCTTCACAGAGTGCATTCCTTTCTTTACAAAGCCTCTTTTCAAATGTCAGGCTAGAGAAAGACATCCATTCTCACTCTTTCCGTGCTGCCTTGACAGCTAATCATTTCCATCTCCTTGAGACGCTCTCCAGCAGGTTGTATCTATCTTGACTCATTGAGCCAAAACTGCATACACAGCTCCAGTATCTCCTTCTTCAAGTAGTCTCAACAGTATTGAGCAGAACAGATGCCAAACATCCTGAATTAAATGTAAGATACTCTTATACAAATGAACAGAAGCTTAATGTCTTCCTCTGTGTTAGCAGAAGATTCTCTTCTACTCCTGATATGCAACAGATTGCCAGATCATATTACCCTCACTGTATATTTTTTCAAATAATTTTTTGCACTTGAAGTGTAGCACTTTCCACATGTTCTGAAGAGACTTATTTCAGGTCGTTTTTCCAGCTTGTCAGTAGTAAATGCTGATCTTGAACTGCCTCCAACTGCTCCCCTGTTAGTATAACTCAATGTTTCAAAGACCATGCTCTCAGTTCACCATCTAAGACTTTTAGAAACCATGAATCCCATTGCTGGAGGAAAAACCAACACATACAGTTACATACATTGGGTAGATCCCTGTAGAATGCCAGGCTGTACAAAATTCCATTTTGGAGGAACAAAGATCTCTGTCCATCCATACTGTAAGGTGGGGATACTGTTTAATTTGAATTACAGGAGTTTTCTTACTGAACACCTCCGGAAGACACAGTCATGGAATCTGGAATTTACTTATCAATAAACTCCACCTATGCAACATTTGTGAACTCCAGAATCTTTTAAAACATCCATTAAGGCTCAGCATCTCCCCACAGATGTATAGCTCACCTACATTAAAGACTCAGGAGGATGATATAAGTCTATATCAGAGCTCATTGGCTGCGCTCGTACCAGTTACAAACGACACATATTCTACACTTTCTATTTGCTAGCTATACACCCAGATTGGACAAAATCCTGCTAACTTCCTGCTAAAGAAAAGATAAAGTTCAGTGTACTTTTCAAAAACGTACATGTTCCTAAAGCCCAGCAAATATACATGTAGACTAACTCATAAAAACCTGCCAGACCTGACATGTTTTCTGACATGTTGTGGTTTTCATGTCACATATCTATAAAATTAAATATACATGAAAATAATCTAGACCAACCTATGCTAATCTTCCTCTTTTGAATTCTTCAAACAAGTAGTAAATATTCCTGATAGTCTTTTTGTTTTATCTTTGTTGTTGTTTGCTTGTTTTGTTCGGTTTTGTTAGCTTTTGATGATTGTATGTCATAGACTCAAAAGCACCAAGATTATACAATAACTGTTAAAACATGGCAGATATCCTCCTGCTACAGTAGGCTTGAACGAGCCCTCTGATTTAAAAAACAAAAACAAACAAATAAACAAAAACTAAATGTGTGGTTGACGTTGGATAGAAAGCCTGCAGTGTCCTACTGAGCACCTTCAAACTCAGAAGTGACCATAAAATACAGTAAATGAGCAGCAATAAAAATGCCAAGGGACTGAAAGCATCACCTAGTTGGTAAGCAGACCATTCCTCCCCAGCCCTCCTCTCCCATGACACAAACAGCAAGGGCCCCACAGTAATCCTGCAGTACACAAAACATATTACTCATCTGGCTATTTGTAGACTTCACCTGGATTTATTATTACTATTTTCATAATTTATAGCCACAACTATCATCTTTTTAATCTGAAAAACCCAGTATAAGGACCTTCTGTCATTTTAGCCAAGAATTTGCTTTAAGATATGAAAGAATCTCAGAAATCATCTCTGCCAGAAACGGAGAAGGGAAGCACAAAATTCTGTCAGGGTCCTCTGATGAAGCACACCATACTATTTCTTCAGGTAACCTTGTTATACAAGTGCATTCACTGTGTTTTTCCTGGTATGCTTACTACAACCTGTGAAAGAACGTATTTTAAACACACAGTGTTTTGGAGCAGGAAGTAAATTTGGAGAACTATCCTGAAACAACCACTTAATAGAATGGCTCAGACACTTTGTTTGGTCTGATGACACAAGGAATAATTGTAATCCAATACTGTATTAAAAATGAAAACGCATCAACTAGAAGAAAACTTTGAACAAATTATAATTTCTGTATCAGGTTAAAATAAAGAGTCCCATCAGATTCCAAGGTACTCTTAAATTTTTCTTAAAAACAGCTGACAAAGTATAAAAGATTATGCATTAAAATACATGACATTATTTTTAATTTGAAATAGATACAAATAGTAGTATAGCAATAACAACCACATACTACATTGCCCATGTCTTCATAGGAATACTGTGAGATTATGAAAAGTGAATTAAAATAAGAGATTATTATATTAGGCTTTTGAAAATAAAACAAGCAAGTGGTAACACAGAATAGAGAAACACATGAAGACACACCACTCTAAATCGTCTGCTGAAATGTTTGTATATATTTGGACATGTCAGCTTTCCCGTTTGCGCTTGCTTCCACATCTGCTAGGCAAGAATCTCTGCTTCTCTCCCTCAAAAGAGCAGGGACT
>VXAV01001350.1:14480-45261 GCA_013399715.1 Alectura lathami
GAGATATTCAGCAAAAAGCTGCAAGTTACTGCTATGAAATACTACTGCATTCGTTGTATAGGTCATGACTGTTGGTTTGTTTAGTGTTTATTCTTTATTTTTTTCTGCATTCAAGAATATCATTCCAGTTGGTATCACAAATTAGCTTTGATATTCATGGCTTTTAAGTTCAAGTCCTTCCAGATAAAACCACCTACAAGTAAAAGCTTCCAAGAAACTGGGTCAGTTTTATTTTGGGAAGAAAATTATCTCATACGTATCTAGTCATGATATCAAGCAAGATGACTCCTGAGGGAACAGAAAGTGAGAAGCAGTGAAATGAATACGAGCCCGTACTAGTTAAGCATACATGTTTTGCAAAATAACTCTAAAATTGCTGGTCATAGAGTAGAAAAGCAACAAATGATATTTGAACCAGAAAAAGGTATGTCTGATATTTTGATTACATGATCACCTGCAAAAGTTTTCTTCAAATATTTAAATCATGGATAATATACATTTTGTGTGTGTGTGTGTGTGTGTGTGTGTGTGTGCATAGAAGGTTTGGAAAGCAAACAATACATAGTTTTATCACTCATTCCAAGTGACCTTTGTGTCTCTGTGGTCTTAAATCTGTGATTAAGGTTGTGTCAAGTAAAACAATTCAATTTTTTTTTTTAATAAATATAACACAAGAGTAAACCTACCTACCCAAAAAAGAGGGCTCCTCAATAAGAATGAGCAACAAACAACAATTTTTAAGATGTCCCTATGGAATGGATTTGGTTGTTCTTAGTGAACAAACAGTTTTTATTTTGAGGACAATAACAGTAACTACTTTTCATTTACAAAACACTTTAAAAAAAAAAAAAAGACACAGCTTCTGTAGGAAAACCAATTAACTAAGACTCCCATTCCATTTCATAGAGTAAAACAAAAATTACTCAAATGTCCAAAGGGAACCCAGAGCAGATTTCACATCTTTACCAAATACTCCTACCACCCAGGCCGCTGTTGAAGCCATAAAAAACCCACCTGACCAAAGATTTTCCAAGATGCCAGCAGCACCTAGTGTGTGTAGGTGACAGAAGTGTCTGTAGATTTCACCCCCCACAAACACTTATCCTCTGGTATATCTGCTGTCTTCAGTAGTCAAGTCAAAGGACAGATTAGAAAACAGTGAAAGACTATTTTAAACTTCAGTAAATAAACATGCTTTTGCACGTGGGAAGGAGCTGCAACAACAGAAAGGGCTCCTGGGTTCAAGGGCTCCTGGGATTGTTCGCTATTTTCCTTCGACATAAACGCAATTCTGAGTATACAGCATTTAGTCTTCTCTATATGATATGCAAAGCAATATCCGTAAGTATTCCAAGTACTGTAAACAAAAAATCAAAACCCAACAACCTTTCAGCTCTTCTTTTAAAGAAGCTTTGTGTTTAGTTTATATATTTAGAACAAGAAAGAGCATAGATTATAGCAAGCACTTATTTGTAATTTTGACAAAAAATAAAATTGAAACAACTTTAGTTACTGCTATCAAGGAACTCCTACAGTATTTCTAAACTTAGAATGAACACTGTTAATTTCACTTAAGGGCATATTTCTAGAAGTCTTCAGTTAAAGATTGTGACTTGTTTATAGAGAATTTTCTTTTTAGAAATCGAAGTATGAACCTTTTTTCCTTTCAATTACCTACTGGTATTTGTAAAGTACTAATGAAAGGAGGATGACTAAGAATAAAGTAGGAAAATATAAATATATTAAACTACCTCTTACTGCATATACATTGTCTTCATAGGAATTGCCTATTTCTTTAGACAATTTAAGGAAACACAAACATTATTTCCATGATCTTTCAATACCTTGTATTTCCCATCTCCCCATGCCACAGGGAAAAAAAAAAAAAAACAGCAACCATCAGGATGCAGAATCTCCTGTTTGGCTACTTTCGTATCCAATCAGTTCTCCGAAAAAGACATCAGAAAGAAGGTCAATACCCTCATCTCTTGGTGAACTCAAATTTAAGGGAAGCTGCTCTGGCTAGCCAAGCTTTCTAAATACAGACTGCTTACAGAGAGTTAAATCCATTCTAGATGCAACCCAAAGCATTACAAAAGCACCGCTTTCCGGAGACAATGTCTTATCATCCATGCTCAAACTGTAATATTATTTCATTAGCATGTTTTTTCTAGGATGGTTTTGCTAGTTCTCCAAAGTATCACAAAGGTCCTCAGATCTAAAAAGACATACCTATTTCTAATGGCAGGAACTCTCACATCTTTTCTGAAGTGAATGCCTACTTAGCAGTCATAAAAACAAAACAATATTTTAGGATTGATTGTATAATCATCTGAGCCAACATATCACATCTCTAATAACATCTGCTTTGAAATGACTGGTCACACTTTTCCTCTAAATGTAAAGGTATTCAAATATTTATATTTTCTTAAGAGCACAGAAGAGAGTTTTAAAATATTTAAATGGAAGAGATTAGTATTATCACAGATGCATTTCATTGCTAAGAATCAAGTGCAAGGACTGATAATTGTTGTACGTCCTGGAGTGAGCAAATCCCTGAAGAATGCTCCACAAAGTGGAAGGATGCACACTAGTTTACGGAGTGAACATCAAGAAAGGTCTTGCTCAGGAGAAAGGAGGTAGCTTAACTACCAGACTTACACTGAATTCCCCTGTTGTAAATTGTCAGGATTGCTCCTACAGCTGTCTCAGAGGGGAAGAGACCAGGCTTCAGCCATGACTGAGGCACTGGTTCTTCCTGCAGCATAAGAAGAAAGGCCAGAATCACTGATTTTAAATTTGGCCCTACATTATTCCCCTCTCTTCACCCTAACAAAGGTAAAGTTCTGAAGACATTCTAAAGGAATTATGAATACAAACAAACAAAAAGCCAGCACAATACAATTGAGTTCTTAAAAGACCTTTGTTTTAATAGAGAACCAAACTACCTACTTTCAGTGTTTGGGTTTCAAACACTGGATCTACAAGCACCACTGAGGAAAGCTAGACAAACCCTTGGTTTTCGCACCCCAACCCCTATTTAAGCAGGAGAAACGTAGGCTGGAGAAAGACAAGCTTTACTGGAAAAGTTTTCAGTAGCCATGGTCTGCAAACTGCCTGCTGATGGGCTGCAGCTCCTTAAAGAGATTGAGTTCCTGACCCATCGCCTAATGAGGCTAGAGATCTCTGGCATAACGACCAAAACAGCTTTCATTTAGCATTCTTCCACAAAGACCTGCTTGGTGTCTGCTGACACAGGCTGGCAATCCACAAGATCTCATTATGCTCATCTATGATTAAAGCTAAGCGCAGCATCTTTTGCTAACTGCAGAGCCGCAATTCACAAGCACCTGACACTTTCACTGAACCTAACAAGTATTTCCGTGTTTCTGTAAATAGAACTAATTAATAGCCAGTCATTTAACTTGGTAAACACAACATTAAATTTGAATACGGGTCAGCAGTAGTGAAGACAGTCTCATTTTACTCAACATACATAACCTAAATATAAACACAGTTATTTGAACAGGCAACGTGAGACGTAAAACGTCCTGCAGCAACAGGGCTACAGTCCTGTAGTGTCACATTCTAACTTACATGACATCTCTCACATACCTAACAAGAATGTAACTGCAAAGCAACACAGCTCTCTTGTCAGATACCCTCAGGATTCTATTAATCTATGACAATATAGGAAATATGAACCCAATTTCTTCACTAAAATCAAAAGTTTACAGAGCTGCATGAATTGCTATGTTCATCTCCGAGCATCTGTAGAAAGATTCACTGACTTGCAAAGGACTGTAAATCCATTTTTCCATCACCTTGACTTACTCAGCAGTATCAGAATCATGTTACCTAGGATTTCAATAAGCTTATTTCCCAGTTAAACTTATACTTGTTATTTGAGTGTCACTGACAACCTGCACCTCCCCAAATTTACACCTCAATATCCCACTGTGCAAGCATCTCATCTCTGCTTCCACAAGCAAACAGAAGTTGCTTAGAAACATAGAAGATATTGCCATGTACTGTATTTGAATAACGCCTGTGTGCTTTCCGGTATATTACCTCATTCATACACTGCTGAAAACTTGCACAAACTTAATTGCCCTGATCCCAGAGACCATATCCCTACGAGAATATTAGCTTCAGTCATTATTAAAATGGATTCTAAATATATGCTTCCGTGTGATAACAATGCCATAAGAAATTTTCTCTTATTCATCATTTCAGAGAAGGGGGTTGGGAAAGTTGGAGCTAGATACACAAGCCTAACTTGAAAAAGAAAAATGGAAAAGGACACACACGTAATTTATCTTATTTCAATTCTTCATAAGCTAAGATTTTCCTTAGTCTCAAAATTGAGCTTTGCCAATTAAACTGATCTAGTGAAGAAAGCAAACAGATGATCCTGAAGATACAAAATTAACCTCTTACAACTGAGGTGTGCAAAGCTCCATCTTTTCACTTCTATGTTCTACACTCCATTTGAAAATTACCCCTCACTGACCTCAAATAACCCACTGAATCTAAGAAAACTGCGTGTTAATAAATCTTGGCTTTGATGTGTAATACTACAGCTATTCCAACACAACACCTCCTACAGACTCGTACAGAGCGCAGTGCCGAGTCCTGCCCCACGCTGATCAGGTATCTGAAGGTTTGCCCCGTGCTGGTCCGCTCTGTGCTGCTTTAACGGACACAGCAGCAGCAAACTCCTCACCAGGCCCCTCTTCCTCCTGCTTCTAGTCAAGGTGAACTTTATCACCACACTAGCAACTTCAAACATTTCCCTCATAGGGGTGAAAGACAGGAGCCACTGCACAGCACTGCTTGTGCACGGAGGCCTCTGGTTCACAAGCTCATGAAATCGCACATCGCAGGGTGGAAAGAGCCCAACGTAAAGCAAATGGAGAAGCCTCCAAAGGTCATTCCTAGAATTTTCCTCACAATTTTGTTAAAATTTTACAATGTTGCATTTTGAGAAATCTAATGAGATGCTTACTTTGGAAGCTCTGAAGCAGTATATCACTAACTAGGCATTTTCAAGAAAAGAGTAACAATCTTTTAATCTTCCTTGCTGGATCTGAGTGCCTTTGCCTGGCTTACTCAATATTGCGTCTCTCTCTTATATTCTTCCTAAATACAATGTCTTCAGCTAAAGCTAAATGCAGCACAGAGACTTAAAAGCATTCTTTTAAGAATATTTATGCATATGTAATTCATTTATGTAATGAAAATGTTGAGGGTGTCTTTGTGAATGCATTGCAGCCAGCAGATCGCTTTAGTTCTAAAGAACTAAGTTCTGTTTAATGACAGAATTTTTCCAAGCTGCAGACTGCAGGAGTGCAGAGACACTCAGTTTCACATACTGGACAAAGATCCAAAATTTATTAATGAAAACTATTGTAATTTAATGAACATTTTTCCAGTGAGGTTTACAAAAGTACAAACTGAGAAACAACAAACAACTTGATGGATAATACATTCAGACACACTAAGTCTGGAGAGACTGAAGTGACACTAAGAATTCTCCTCTTCTGATTTTTTTTTTTTTTTGCCACATCTTACTTTCTAACAACAGAAATACATATATAAACATGTTTATATGCAAACCCCCATATATTTTTATATACACACATGTAAATATATAAACACACATAAATACACACACACTCCACAGTTCAGCAAGTGTTTAGGGACCTCACTTCCCCTGCCATGTCCCGGTTTGTTTCCTCTCCTCACAGCCACCACTACTGCTTTTCCTCTTTCCCTTCTTTCTAGCAATCTGTAGATAAAGCCTTGGGCCCATTTTTGCACCTTGTTTCATGCATGCACATGTGCTGAATCTTCCTTTGCCATGAAGAACAGAAAGACATACTTTATATCCTCTGCAGGCAAGGTTAAGATTGCACAGGTACAAAGCAGGTCATTCCTAAGGGCTTGGGTAGGTATGACTGTCTAGGGTTGCAGCCCAACGTGCTCGTTTAAGTACCTTGTAATAACTGCAGAAGAATAAACAACATTTTTACTCAAGCATCTCACTCAACCTGTCACCTCTGTTACAGAAGGAAAAGCTCAGAGCCAGAAGGTAAGCATTTGTGGTGGGCCTACCTAAAAGCAGGCAAAAAAAAAAATTTATAGATCAATTAAAACCTACCATTAGTATTCTGCCATACACAGACCACTATAAAATAGGACACAAGTCTCCAGCTGACTGCACATCCGGTGGCACTGGGTTTGCCCCAAACTGGACTGAAATTAGGCAACGGAAGCAGTCCTTTTCCTGCCTGTCTGCTGCACTGAGCAGTGCAGCCAGGCTGACGGGTGCGCACAGGTAGTTCCCCATTTCTTGGGAACATGGGGATCTGTTCATGACTGCCAAAGAAACAAAAGCTAAAAGCTTAGAAAACTTTTTTCCTTGCATATTCAGGTTATCCTCGAACCTGCAAGCAGAAATACAAACAGCAGTGAAGCACAGCGTCCTTGTAAGAATAATTGGTGTTGGATTGTGTAGTAACTCCAAGCTCCAATCACCTTGGAAGAGGCTCTTCAGCCTGAAAAGTGTTATAGTCCACTCTCACAAGGATAAAATAGAAATCTCAGGGGACGAAGAAAAGAAGGGGAGAATTAACTGTACTACTGCTTATTAAAGTACAATGTTCAGCTGTAAATTAAATATTTCTAGACTTTGATTACTGACTATAAGACTGCCCTGCAACTTCAGCTTTATTCTAGAACACACAGGAGACCATAAGCTTACAATGGTGGGAAGCAGGGATACTAAGTTTTATTAATCATCCATTCAAACAGAAAACATAGTAGGAAAAAAAAAAAAAAAAAAAAAGGTAGCAATTCTAGACAGGAACAGAACAGCAAAAAAAGCAATAGTCACTTCTCAGTTTGCCCAGGTAAGCTGGAATCCAGTCACCCAGTAGAAGTGACCAAATCAAGGAAGTCTGCTCAAGATTAGATCAGGCTTGATACAACTGATTTCAGTGTTTAAGTAGAAAAGTTGAAATCAGAAGCAATAACTATTATATCTAGGCTGCTGACATGCTTTTTTTCCCCTTTCTTTCTTTAAAAGCTGAACCTACAAAGTATTCCAGGGTAGAGAAGAAATTAAGGCAACACATATTTTACTATTTCTAATAAATAATTTTACATCAAATAAATTCAATAATACCAATCCTTTCTGCAAAATTGGTGCCTTTATGTTTCAAGTTAAACAAAACAGAGCCAGAAAAGTTGAGCCCCAAGAAAAGACTCAGTTAAATTATTGGCATTTCTTGGAGACATAAGCAACTTAAAGTTGATCAAGTCCAAGATTGCATTTTTGTAGGGAGAATTTGGCAAATTCAACAGACACTCTCAGAGACAGGCAGTTTTATGACATACATAAATACTCCCCATGCCCTTCCCTTTCCACTTCTAGTGAAAACAATTGCTCTCTCCCAAGACTGTTAAAAACAATCCTCCACCAAATCAGTGAGTACTACTGAAGTATCTCCTGAATCATGTTTGACACCCCTCTTGCCATAACAAAAGGTATATATGCACATCAAACCCAGACTTAGACATGACAGGCCAAGGCAAACATATTTAGACACAGGAACCTATCATAAACCTATGGCATAAAACTGCCACCTTCCCCAAAACACCGAGCTCACAGCCCATTAATGAGTCTTCTAAACTGAAGTGGTACTGCCACCTTAAGACAACAGGCTAGCATTACAATTTTCACTATCCTCGACTAACTTCACTTTCTGATTTTTTTTAAAATATATTCAGTTAAGAAGGTTACTGAAAAATAAACTGCAGGAGAAAAACATCTATTTAAGTCCTTTCATCACATGATGTTTACATTTCTCAACTAGCTTAGGCTAGGCTGAACATCCTAACATTCAGTAAAAGGCATTGTGAGTCAGGGTTCTTCAGTTCTGTCCACAGCAATTGCAGAAGTGCACTGCTTTTGTAACTCTCGACTTTCAGGAGCAGTGAAAATACTTCTAGTATCTTGTCACAGTTGTTGTGGCATCCAGATACCAAAGGACTTTTAAATGCACATCAGAAAATGTGGCTAGGCGACAGCACAGTTAAAATGGAAATCTTGGCAGAGGTAAGACTCTTGCCAATTTAGCACAATCTCTGATTAGTTTAAGGGAGCTAAGCCATTCTCTTACTCATGTCCAACTATGGTACTTCACCAATGAGCTGATGATACGTATGCTAACAGTTTCTTTAACTTTGGAGAAGATGTTGATTATCTTTTTAAAAACTTTTCCCACATTATTATATTGGAAAAAGCAGTCTTACCTTTAGTAGAATACGCCTCAGCAATCATCCGTAACCTATATGGTGGCACTGCAGCTAGCTGCAGATCATCAACACCAACTCTGGCATACGTGTTCAGAGCTTCTTTGTAATCACCTTCCACATAGTTTAACTTGGCCATAATTAGGTTAGCTTCTTGTAAGAATTCTGGCTAGAAGTAAGAGAAATAAGAAAGGTTGTTTGTTTGTTTGTTTGTTTTTTCCGTGAGAAAAACACATTTAATTCTTTCTGACATTCATTTTGCCTGTTTTCTCTATATATTCACTGTGGAAACCCCTGGTACATTTCTTGTAAGAGAGCAAAAAAAAACCAGCATTTTACCTTCGTGTAATATTCAGGAAGCCTGGGTAGGGGTTGGAGCCATATAATCGTACTTCACCAAGCAATGAAAAGCATTACCAGTCATTTTACATATGAATGTGTTCATTTACACGTACACCAGAAATACCTCCCAGTCAAGTTCCAGCTTTGGCAAGTGACAAAACTATTTAAAGGCAGCCTATTGTTACTACCCCTCCAATGATTTTTACACCACAAGCACAGCTCAAAATGACAGTGTTAAAAGTTAAGAATTAAATATACAGGCTGTGGAACATACATTCTCAAAGTGTCAAGGTAGAAGGAAGGTCTTCAGAAAAGGATTCACGGAAAAATGAAAGAAAAAAAAAGAAGAGACAGTAATCTTCCCACGAATCACAGGAAACGCAAAACAGGAAGTCAGAGATGACCGTAAAGCAGAGTTCTCGTCTTTCAAGAGATGGCCATGAATATAGAAAAGACAAGTGATGTAGTAGCTACAGCAATAATTAATCCAAGAAGGAACGGAACGGTTAAGAACATCAAAAGGTTGTGACATAATCATTCCTCTCTAGTATTAACTGTACTTTTCCCACCAAACACAACTTGACATCTTTCCTGAATGCTTATGAGACTTACAGAAATTTGTGAAACATTTCATATTTTTATAACATTTCTTTCTGATGTACTGCGAAGCACGATTTACTTATGTATTTCAAGTAAACCTTCTACAAAACCGGTTGCAAGTTCTTCACTTAAGCATTACAGAAGTCAACGACAATTTTCTTGTTCATCTAATGAAAGAAGATTTGAGAAACTGAACAAAAATCCAGGAAGAACCAAGAGCCATGAAATAGCATAGCACTGACTGTGTTCTGGGAATTACAAGAAAACAACACATATGAACTTTCCACATTTTTTTCCATACTCAGCAACATACTCCAGTCAATTTCAGCTTTTCTAGTTCTTGCCCAGGCTGACCAACTTACCTTTAGGTTTCCTCTATCAAGCGCTGCTGTGAGATGTTTCCTGACCTCAGTCAGCTTCGGCCGGGGGCCCCGTGGACTACTGCTCTGTTTGAGAGCATTTTCCTTCAAAAATTGTTCTAGCTTGGACTCTCCAAGAAGTAGTTCTGCCATGTCATCTGTAAATAAAATAATAATAATAAATGAAATACTAGAAATCACTTTATTTCACCAGCATTTTGGTGTAGGCACCATTGCATCCACTGAAAATTTTCAGATCTGAATTTTAAATACAAGCTAAAACAAATATAAAGTCAGTTACTTAGGTTTAAAACACATCATATGGGCACTCCGTTTTACTTTTCACTTTGTATTTTATAGGGCTGCCACTGCAGATATAAGTCTCTTATGTCCTAAGCTATAATGAAATAGAGCATTAACCTGAAGCCAGTATTCTTCCCTTCTCCCTTCAAAAGCAACATTTGATTCAAAAGCCTCATGGATACTGTAGCATTCTGAATGCGGAAAAAATACACTTCTAATGCTCACTTTAATGAAAACAAAGTGTTTCATAAAATGCCTGCCGCAGTTTCAAATATGAACACAGAGACACTGGATTAATTTGTGCCACAGGTTGTATATTGCTTGTCACTGAGGCTGTCTTTGAACACTATCCATAGCTGGCTGTAAGAACGTAGCTAACACCCAGACCTTGTTAAGACTCCAGCCATCTCACATGTTCAGTGTGACATTCCATTTCTCATTTTTCTCCTAGTTTCTTAAGAGGCATACCACCACTTCTCAGACATGGAAACTGTGTTATACCAGGCTACCCAGCCAAGCTAGAGATAGCACATTTGTTGAAATTCCACAAAGTGGTCATCTTCTGCCTTGTGCCTATCCAGGACCATTAAACTTACTTTACTGAAACATTCAATAGTTTTTCTAGTGTAAAGAGACCTGTAACGGCCATTACATCACTATCTGGGACTGGAAAATACCATATCATGTCTTGCAAATAATGTCTGAATAACTCAAATTTGAATTAAAAATAAATAAGTAAAATAGATTTTTTAAAAGGGAGAAGGCAAAATGCTGACCATCAGAAAACTGCTGACAGCCCTGTACCCTTTAGCACCATCCTTGGAGGTTATGGGAAGGGACAGAAAGACCGAGATAAGCAGAACTCAGCATGACTGTAGCAGAAAAACCTTTGTTCAGAAAGTATAAATGCATCAGCATTAGCCTATCTTTAAGTACAGCAAATTTCAGTCTTGTGTTAGTTGGATTGCTGTACATGTACCTATGTACAATGCCACTATACAGTAGGCTATAAAGACAGTGCTGCCTTGTAATGTCCTATCAACTGGAAAGACAGAAGTCTAGAAAAAATTTCCTTGATTCCTAAATCACACTTTCTTCAAGAGAGATTAAGAGACCAGACAAACAGCAAAGACATCAAGGGATTGTTTGTTTTTCCATTTATGTTTTTAATTTGATGTTCTGGGAATTATATCCATGGTGATCCAGACATTTACGCATTCTTAACTATGTCCACTCATGTTTGACGGATCAAACAGTACTTCAGAAGGGACAGGTCTCAGCTTCCAGATGAAGACGAGTCACGGATTCTGGTTTTCAGAACACAGTTATCAGATTTGTCCCTCAAGTTTTCAGTAACAATTCCATCCCTCTGCCCACCAAAGCTCCTCCTGATACTTTTGGTGGTCATCTCATCTTCAGGTCAGACAACACCAAGTGATTTTAAGTCCCATGTTTCTACCCGAACTTTCTTTTTTTAAGAGCACTTTTATGCCTCTTCACGTGCTTTGTTTTGCCTAAGCTGTGCTCCTCCTGTACAATTTATCCTCATGACAATAATGGCCACTCAATACTGTTTTGATCTCTGCTGGCCAAAAATGTTGGCCCCTTGAAAGATAAAGGATGGGGACACAAAGTATTTCCCCAGTGCACCATTACTTTGGAGGCATTCTACTAAGCAGTGACACTCAACATCTTCCAGGTATGTATTAAAGGCATACAATTCCCAGCCCAAAGCACACAATATTGTTCAACAACATAGCTACAGTATAATAATAAAACTTTATTAGCCACTAATTGCCAACCAAAAGAAAGCTTTTATTTGCTTAATCATTGCTCATATGGCAAAATTTACAGCTATCTAGCTGCAGTAATAAGCAAATAGTTTGACATGCATCAGTAAGTCCAGCATACAATTTCTATTCTTTAACCAAGAGGCTCACCAGTTTACAAAACCTGACTGAAAAAGTTTTTATTTCAGACATCTGATGTGCTTAAATACAGCTTAACCAAAAAAAAAAAAAAAAAGTCAAATAGTCAAATTTATGTATTTAAGTTCTGCCAAATATAAAGACTGAGTTTGTACACCACCGTGTTTTGCATACAGCTTAGAGTACACAGCATTGAAGGGTAACTAGTCTCCTTGTACACTGGAAATTTAATGTGTCTGAACAGAACTAGAATGAGACAGTTCCACAATAAATAATAATTATTTTGATAATGCACAAGAAAAGCACTTAGTCTTGTTAGCAGGAAACAAGCGAGTTAAAAACGACTTCAGTATTTGGTCTGTCTGTCAGGACTGAGCACATTTTGAATTAATATGGTTTGTAGAGTCATTTCTGTGTTTATTTAAAAAAAGAAAAAAAAAAGAAAAAGAAGAAGGAAAAAGAAAGTCTCTACCACAGTGTAAGTTTTACCCATATGTTACAATCAGAGTGCATTAGAAAGCAGGAAGAGAGACAGCAGGGAAAGTCCTCAGCAGATGCACCAGGAGGGCCCAGCACCGGGCTCCAAACCCCATGTCCGCAGCCGCCACCGCCCCACCACCGCCCTCCCTCCTCGGAGAGGGCCCCAGGCAGGGCTGCCAGGCGGCCTGCAGGCCAGCCCCAGCCCCAGCAGGCTCCCAGCCCCCTGAGGGACGGGCTGAGCTTGGCCGGAGGCGAACACTGCACTTTGCTCTCCAGAGAGCAGGAGAGACAGCTAGAGACATCCTCTTTACCACATCTGGATCATAGTTCTGGACCATACTACTGTAATTTGCACACTCGCTATTTTTAATTTGACAGGCAATCAAAGCTCACATGATTTCAATTTTCTTCTGGTACATTATATCTGAAGTTTAGTTTGAAATCCCCTGAGGAAATAAGAGCAGAGAAGGGCAGTTTGTTCCCATAAATTCAGTGTAATCAGAGTACTTCCAGGAATTTTTGAAGTAGCTTACAATAATTTTTTGTTTTTCTTTCATTGAAGTCTGATCAGCAAGGATGAAAAATAAGAGATATTTCAATGTAATAAGCAGAACGAGAAAGACAAGGAACACACTCCAACTGCAGTACAGGTGACTCAGGGTGTCCCCCAAACCCAGCGCTCCCCAGACTGGGATTACACAGCCCTCTGGACAACGCGCTCCAGCTGTCCTCTTTATGGAAAATTTTTCCCTTGCTATCCACTCAACATTTCCCTTGTTGCAATTTTTGTCCATTGCTTCTGGTGATTTCACTATGCGATTCTGAGAAGAGGCCACTTCTCATAGTCAAGGGGAGGGACGAGAGATGGCAGCGGAGGAATCCCCTTTAAGCTTTCTAAGGTTTAGCAAATGTAGCTCTTAGCCTGCTCCCCAAGGCAATGTGCTCTGTCCCCTAATCTTGGTCACCCTCCAGAGAGCTCACCCTACTGTGCCAGCATCCTTCTTGTTCTGGGAAGCCCAAGCTAGATGCAGAACTCCAGATGTGGTCTCACAAGTCATGAACAGTAGGGAAAACCAGTTTCCCTCAAACTACGTAACATCGGCCTCTGACACTGCTGAAGAACCCGACAGGTCTGCGCAGGCCTCGCCAGTACGGGCAGCAGCATCAGGGCACTGAGGGCATCAGTTCTGGCCTTTGTCACTTGGTTTCCAAACCCCACAGAGCACCAAAGCCTCAGTGTTCCTTTTGCTGCCACTATAGCCATACGAGATCTCCTTGTTGCCTCTTACATCCCTCACTAGTTTCTGCCTCAGCTGAGCATTGCTTTTCTCTTTTGAACCCATTAATGTACAGGCAATGCCAGCCCAGGAAATCATGCATGCTAACTCACCATGTCTCTAATCCCAGTAAGATGATTGCTCTACAACTGCACACAGGTTTCTAATTCCTCCATTATCCATAAAGAAATGATGACTAATACATTAAGTATGCCAGCATGGAGCAGTTTTCTATCAATATACACAGATTTTCTGCAGGCATTGATACAATACACTGAAATGCACAAATGGTACAAACAGTTGTCTCTGCAATACAACAAATATTCAGAGGGAAGCAATATGCTAAAATAAGATTGTTTTACTTGTTTTAAATATATTCAGGCTCTATTTGTATACATTTTGTTTTCGGCATGTTCTTGTTTTTCTTTCAAATAGAAATGTTAGTGCAATTGATAAATATCAATAGCTTGCTTGAATAGTTTCACTTTCAAGCTGCAAAATAAACAAGATATGAAACACACCAAATCCCAGACCTGACATTCCATACCAAAGCCCCTTTGTTACAGTCTCATTCCAAATTCCACATTTCATTGGCATAGCTACTGCATTATTATAAGCAAATAATCAAGTCAGGTATTATAACCAGCGTTACCCTGCTCAAAGATAGCTTTTGCACACCACCCTGTAGGGATGAACCTTCTCCAGCTGTTCCACCTCTCTGGAAATCAAAGCATGTAAACTGTACGGACAGAAAAGACTGCTGCTTTTATATAGTGATGCAGTTCAGCCTAGACTTAGGTGTAAATAATCTAACACGTGCTGTGTGAAAGGGGCTCAGAGATGAGAGGCCACTCCAAACCTTTAAAACCATTCCTCAGAACAGGATGCAACTATTTGCCTTGCAAAGAACAGGTCACTGAGGGGTCTTTTCAGGGCAGCCATTTTACTAATAATAGTAAGAATGCTCCAGAGCGTTCTGAGTACACAACTTCTGTTTATGAGCCTCTTGACACTTTAAATACGGAAGGAAAAAGAAGAGTGGGACTTGAAAATAATACTGATGTCAGCACAATAATGTCCTACTTTGGAGAAGAACATCTGAGATGAATTTGCTAATTATATTTTTAAAGTTAAGTAATGGCTTAAAAGTGGGTAAAAACATGTCAGATTGTTTAAGCTTTGAAGGATGATATTTAAGCAGATAATTCCTCCCTGATTCGTATCCATCAAAGTATTTCATTTAACAAGCAAGATTCCTCTTTTGCATTTATTCAATTTAGCACGTCAGTGAGCAAATTTTACTTCCAAAGAATGCTGAGGAACCACAAATGCCAAACATAGTAAGGCATCCAAGTGACACTCTGAAAACAGTGCTCTGGTTCACGAGCTGAAATATCTTCAAGGATGTTTGCAATGAAAGAGTAAGGTCTACCACTGACATTCTTCAGCACTTCATATAGTAGAACTTCAAACATACCAAAGAAGAAATTATCATACAAGCCTTCCCTCCCGTATGCATTCCTTTCAGTAGGTCTCAACTGTTCTGGGCCACCCTCCTGTAACACCCATTTCTTTAAGTCAAATACAACAGTCTCCTTATGGAGAGAGAGGTTATAAAAACAAACACGCACACAGGAAGACTGTGCACAAGCTGCAAGAGATATTTTGTTCATATAAATTGCAAAATTGGCACGAAGCATGTGAAACAACTAGTTTGGAAGGTTACATTAGATTAGTGGACATCTTGAAGAATTAGTTAGACACTAAGGACAAGAAAATAAACCTTTTATGTTACATGAGAATGCATTCCCCGAGGCATGAGGATTCTTAAAACAAACTGCTGAAACCACCCCTGTTAATTAAGAACAATCATCACCTTGTCTGTAAACAAAGAACAGTACCAGCACACACAGAAACAGAGTATAGACACAGTTCCCTCCATACGCTGGCTGCTCAACAGCTGAGAAGAAGCACTGCAGACAGAGGAAGACCATCTCTAGAAACTCCAATTCTCACCCACTTGCTGGGCCACAGTAGAAAAAGGCAGAGAAAGATCCACACCTAGCACTCTGCAGAAAGTTTTCAAGGTTATTCCTCTTTCATACACAGCAGAATTTCTCCTACCGAGGAAAATATGAGGAGAGGAACAAGAAGAGGAGAGGTAGGCCCATGAAACATTATGAAACTCAGCTAGGCCAAGCACAAGTTCCTGCAGCTGGGTTAAGGAAGTCCCAAACATGAATACAGGCTGGGAGATGGCTGGATGGAGAGCAGCCTGAGGAGAAGGACTTGGGGGTGTTGGTTGCTGAGAAGCTCAACACGAGCCAGCACTGTGCACCTGCAGCCCAGACAGCCAACTGTATTCTTGCCCTCACCAAAAGCATTGTGGTCAGCAGGGTGAGGGCAGTGACTGTAATCCTCTGCTCTGCCCTTGTGAGGCCCCACCTGCAGTGCTGCGTCCAGGCCTGGGGCCCCAAGAACAAGATGTGGAGCTGTTGGAGCGGGCCCAGAGGAGGCCACTAAGATGATCAGAGGGCTGGAGCACCTCTCCTATGAAGAAAGGCTGAGGGAGCTGGGATTGTTCAGCCTGGAGAAGAGAAGGCTTTGAGGAGACCTTACAGCAGCCTCCAGGTAGCTAAAGGGGGCCTCAAGGAAAACAATTCTTTACTTCCGACAATGACTTTAAAAAAATATAGTGTTGTCTCTAAAAGCAGGACACAAGCAAGATCAGAGCCCTTATGGTCATGCTGGTGCACACTCAGAAACTATCCAGACACCTTAAGATGGGAATCAAAGTAGTCTATAGCACCTAGATATTTTGTTCACATCACTGGTGCAAGCTAAAGGAAGCTAATAACCCATATGCTAGGGATAGTCACCCCGCAGCAACACAAATTACACATACTTTCCTTCAGAGGAAAGGTGGTAGAGAAGAAAACAACAGCTGCAACTCATACATAGATCTGATTAAGCATCAAAACAGAAGCTGTTATTCCAGGTTGTCCACACGTCGCACAACACCCCCTTTCCCTGAACCTTTGCTGTATAACAGGAGACAGTGCTGCGAGAGGAGCCGTAACTGCCAGGCTGGCGGCTTTCATCGCAGAAGTGCTCCACTTGTGCGGCTGCTGATGACTAACACGGGAAGACCACTGGTCACAGAATGCAAACTATGAAAGTTACTGCAAAGCAGGATTTTGTTTTCCTTTGAGTCACTCATTTGCTAAGTCAGTGAGTCAGGGAAAGAAACTGACATATAGGCAGTAAATGTTTTAATCACATTAAGGCTGAAAGTCCGCCTTATTAACACAGCTTTAGCTCGAGGCTTGCCAGACATTCTGCGCGGTAAGATTGTTTTAAGCACCGCAGAGGTTCAAAGTTCCAATTAGATGGACATTTCTAAAATAAACGGTTTATGAAACTATAGCTCTGGCAGAGAGATTTTAATCAGATCTCCCTACTTGTTAAACAATCCTGAAATAATGTAAATAATGTTCAAGAAAAAATTGCTTTTTCTGTCAGCACAATGAGTGATCTAGATTATATTCTTCTATGAGACATGTTATTAAGAAATAACCTGTACAAAGTTTTTACATACCTTGAAGCCTAGCTTTCTTTCAATCCATCAGAATAGGTGTTTCAGAAAGAAAACTTGTTAGCAAAGGGTTTTCATAGTATTGAGACTAGTTTGTCACTTTCAGAAAACTGAGATACTTCTGGATCAATATAAAATTATTGATCCAAAGATAGCCACCCATTTTTTTCTGCTGAGGAGTCCACCAATAATAAATACCAGTAGAGGTAGCTATATATCACAGTTGCTTAGCAGAACCATTTCCGACTGGGAAGGACAGTCTAGCTTGCCCATCTGTTTCTACGACATTACAGCATCACTGACATTATCCACCTGTGTGATATGAAATCCTCTGCCTGTGACTACAGAATCACAGAATATCCTGACTTGGAAGGGACGGGACCCACAAGGATCATTGAGTGCAGGCCCTGGCCCCACACAAACCCAAACCCTGTGTCTGAGAGCAGCGTCCAAATGCTCCTTCAGCTCCGGTAGCTTGGGGCTGTGACCACTGCCCTGGGGAGCCTGTCCAAAGACAGGCCTTTAAGCAGAGCCAAGTCTGAGCACCTCGGAAATGCAAGCCAAACTGGAGGATGCTTTAGGTAAAATAATCCATTACCCTAAGCACAGGAAGCCAAATCCAAGTTAAAATCCAAATGCTTCTACACGGGCCAGATGTTTTCTTTCAGCTTAGACACTCTTACGAACTGTCTTGAGAAGAACATTGTGCAAGCACGGTTATCCCTTTTTGCAATACATATCAACCTCGACCATCTTCAAAACAAAATAAAGGTTGGCATAAAGACAGGAGAACAAAACACCACTAACATATCTTTGTAAAGCAGCATCTAAAAATATCATCATGACAGCTGCCTTGTAACTTGAGTTTTAGCATCTACTTTTTGAAGCATAATTGTTACCACAATTTTGGGATCCAAAGCAGTTACTCACAGAAGAACAGAGAATTAAAAGAAAGGGTTAATCTTCATTTATCCTGGATCATGAATGATGAAGAATACTTATTACTGTTAGTTCAACACTCACAATGGTCAATCTTCAATCATCCACTAAATTACATGCTGAAATATAAAACAATCAGTCTTCTGATGAATGCAACCAGAACATCAAGGCATTTCCTGAAGAACACAAGTGCTGTTAGCTGGCTATGTAGGAGGAATATCTGTCTCAATTCCATTCTAAAAGTTAGTTTACGTAGAAAAGGAGAAAAAGTAAGGAATGGCTACACACAGCTCAAACAATAAAAATTACGAACCTAACTGAATACAGAACAGGAGCTGTTTCTCTTGTCTGCAGAGTCCTTCTCTAAGAGCTGACTTTAAAATTCCATATAATTGCAGAGTACACCAAGATAAATCCATAGCGAGTGATTGAGTGTTTCCAATATAACTAATGAAACTGCTACTTGTTCTGCCTAGTAGCGAATTACTGCTTTGTTAAAGTATTACTTTTCCAGTGGTGGTTCAACAGTCTTGGGTAAAATTCAAAGCAAAAAACTTGAATGTTACCTAGGCCACAACTACTATTTATGTGTTTTCTGAAATGTTCTTAATATTCACGCAGAAAAGGTAAATAATAATAATAAATTAAAGGCCACAATGATAATTTGTGTCAGCTCTGTTTTTAACAGCACAAGGAGCTAATGGAAGGTACAATGCAGACGCGCCTCTTACAGTTGCTGACACCTCTCTGGCAGCAGTTGTCAGTAGCCAGCTCCTGGTGCCAATGCTCTGAGCACAAAATGCTCCTCTGCAACTAAACACCTGTGCTGTACACACACAAGTGTCTTGCTGTGGTACACCAGCAAGAATATCGGAGATCCTGTGCTAACAAAAAGAGTTACATCTTACAGAGCTTCAACAGCTCAACATCTAAAGCCAGAAAGAGTACGAGGTGTGAGGGTAATAACCAAAAAATAGTGTTTTCTTTCATATATGCCAATGATCACAGATTACAAGGAGTATTTTTAGTAGTTTCACTCTCTTCTGAATTACACAGCTGCAGGAAAAATGTGCAGAATTAGGATAAAATCTCCTACGACCAAGATTTAAGCAAAGAGGCTCAAACTCAGACTCAAGCCCTGAGGATCTGAATTTGAATAGGAGCTATTTAGGAATAGGAAATACAGAGCAAACTAGCTACAGAATCTGAGGTGACCAGCCAAGCAAGCTTTAATCTCTTCTTGTAAGTAAGCAGATAACAAAGCTAAAAGCACATTTCACCCTTTTTCCACCACAACGTTCAATGTTTCAAGTAACATATTTCATACTTCTTAAAAAGCATAACTACCTGAATGCGTTGAAATCGAAAGATCACTGTTATCGTTAGTTGAAAATGAAGATGCTGCAAGAGGTGAGATCAGTTAGATACTGCACTGGATTCCAAGCAGAGAAAGAAAGGAGGAAAAAAAAACCCACCTCAGATCTTAACTCAAGACTGCTGAAGGGGGAAAAGGAAATAAGAAAACTACATATATATATATAGGTGAGAAAGGGGCCAGAGTGGTAAAGAGGACGTGTGTGAGATTTCCAGTACCCCAATGGGACCACAGTTGATGTGCAGGGTTCCAGCAAGTTGAGGCCTGCCTTGTAACCTCTGCTGTGGTGCTTCAGGTTTTCCCAGAGGGAAACTAGCACGGGGAGTGGGGAGGGGAACTTGTCTTCTTGTTCTCTCTAAAGGTACGGCTAAAGGCTCAGAGTAGCTGAAGAGCTGCATGGTGCATTATGTGAAGGATTGTTCCTCACATTTCCTAAAACAAGTTGGACTACGGTTACGCCTAAAGCCAAAAACAAACTGAGGAATTTTATTTAGGAGAGCGATGCAGCAAGAAGGATCCCAAAGAGGTCAGCTGCTCCATGATACCCAGACAATTTCTGAGCAAAACTTCTGTAAAAACAGCTGAAGAAAAAAAACACTCTAAAAATCTCCTGACATCCAGGAATATCTTCATGAAGAAGACCACTTTGAAATGGAGTTTTCTTCCAAAGAAGACAATCTGAAAATCCTGGATCCAGAGCCGATTTCATGTTTGCCCAGAAGAAATAGCAAGAAACGCGTGTTTCTAGCTCTAGTTGACCATACATTTACAGCAAAGACATTTGTTTTGTTCATGATAAATGTAGCCCACTAAGAGCAAGGCTCTACCCAATGAGGAATGTTAGCAGAAGTCTCCAAGTACCCCTCTAATTAACTCTAACCAGAAGTTACCTAAGTTAAACTGAATGCTAAATCTGGCACTTTTATAAAGTAAAAATAATATATGGATAGAAACATGCCACGTATTCTTCCATCACTGAGCCTTAAGCAGTATGAATTCACAGAACCACGGGAGGGCTGGGATTGGAAGGGGCCTCTGGAGGGCGTGTCGTCCTGCTGCAGGTGACCAGGTGCAGGTCCCACCAGGATCTCCTCCAGTCAGCCTTCTGGGAACAGCAGAAGCGTAGCCAGATGAGCAGCACAGACAATGGATGCTGCCAGCAGAAAGGCTGCAGGCTGGTTCAGGCTACACAAAGGTAAAACCAGAAGCAGAATATACACTGTCAGCTGTTCAAAGAAACGTAATTCTACTTATTAGCACATTTAATTGCACACTGTCATTCACTCCTCTGCCTCTTAAGCACATAGAGAGCATGGCAACCTTTCACTGTGCAGCTCTGCAGCAACTGGGCAATTTTCCTGTTTGACATCCAAAACCCGAAGAAAAATATTATAGAATCCCAGAGTATTTATGCATATGCTTACACATTAAGCAAGTTTACTCCCACAGTAACGCTACTACAAACATTTATTTCATAAAGGAACACAATAAGAACAGAAAACTCCAACAATCAATTCAAACTATATTATTTTTACCTTTCAGCCCCTGGGTTTTGTGAAATATTAAGATCATCAGAACAGTGAGTATCATACCAAAACAGCCACAATGCATCATCTAGATAAGTGAACAATGTTGAAATTAAACTTGGTCCATTCAGTCAAACGCAGTACAAAGCCAAGAAATAACAGTGTAGAGACTGGAAAGCAAGAAGTGTTGCAAGCAGGGTCTTCTTCTTTGTGGCCAGCAGGACCAGGGAGGTGATCACCCCCTGTACTCGGCACTGGTGAGGCTGTACCTTGAGTGCTGTGTTCAGTTTTGGGCCCCTCACTACAAGAAGGACATCGAGGCCCTGGAGTGTGCCCTAAGAAGGGCAGCGAAGATGGAGAAGGGCCTGGAGCACAAGTCTGATGGGGAGCGGCTCAGGGAACTGGGGCTGTTCAGTCTGGAGAAGAGGAGGCTCAGGGGAGACCTCATTGCTCTCTGCAGCTACCAGAAAGGAGGCTGTAGTGAGGTGGGGGTTGGCCTCTTCTCCCATGTAATTACTGATAGGAAAAGGGGCAACGGCCGCAAGCTGTGCCAGGGGAGGTTCAGGTTGGATGTCAGGAAAAACTTCTCTGAGAGAGTGGTCAGGCATTGGAACAGGCTGCCCAGGGAGGTGGTGGAGTCTCCTTCTCTGGAGGTGTTCAAGAAATGTGTCGATGTGGCTCTTAGGGACATGATTTCGTGGGCATAGTGGTGTCAGGTTGACTGTTGGACCAGATGATCTTAGAGGTCTTTTCCAGCCTTTATGATGCTATGATTCACTAACATCTTTGGGTGTTTAACTAGCAACAGCAAGGATGTGTCTATTTGACTGCAATTTTTTTTTCTAGGAATCATACTACAGCATGAGAATGATTACAAAACAAAAAAAAAAAAAAAAAAAAAAAAAAAGAGAGAGAGAGAGAGAGAGAGAAAGAAGAAGCCAGTTTTCCTGTTGCTACCACTCAAGAGAAGACTCTAGGGAATATTCAGATGGGAAGCAAAACCAAACCATGTCACAGGGGCAGTGGGTCTTATCCACACTCCACCCAACAGCTATGCTGCAGCAAATCCGACAGATGACAAGAACAGAAACCTACTTCCGCTCTCTCAAGACAAGGGGAAAAAAAAGTAGTTTGATAAAAAAAGAAGAATTAAGGGATTGAGGAGATCCTGCCTCTGCCCAGCTCTGCATCCATCAAGCACAATTGCTTACTCCTAAACCTCACCAGCCAGGGATTTTGTTTCTCACCTTCACTGCCTGGCCATCTCTCCATGCTAACCATGGATTGGTTGGTAAGCCAGAAGAGGGGCATTTTTCTTCCAGGGAATGACCCAGTGCCCAAAGCTCAGATGAAAGCACGCAGACGAGCCTCTGTTACCCACTACAGGCAATGTGGTGGTTCTTCACCACCCGCGAGCACCAGTCAGTCACAAAGAACAGCCTCCTCTTATCCTCTTTCCAACCCACAAGCCCCACCACAGAAGCTTCGATTCTTGAAAGTTTATAACCTACACTTGTCATCATCAGAGATGATGTCTCAGATACATAAGCACAACTTTTAAGGCAGAAGGCATCTTCTAGAAACTTTTAATGATTCTGTCAGCTGTTCTAAATGATTTGTCCCAAACTTTTGCATCTCCTTAAATCTGGCTCTAAAGCAATCCCACTAAAGTGTCCACTAATGCACATTTTCACTCCATTATGGTAAAGAGACTGTAATTAATGTTGAAAAGAAACACAGAAGTGTGACTGGAAGCTGAGCCCCAACACGTGGGAATTTGAAATAAGCCAGTCTTGAAAGATAACTATGTGAACAAGTTGCTGCTTAACTACAATCTTACAAAAAGATTAAAGAAAGAGGAGGGCCTGTAAGCTGTTCATAATTTCATTGCCTTTCCGTGAGTTTTCTGGAGCTAGAAGTTGTTACTGGGCTCAAACTGAATTGCATTCAGGATTTGTCTAGAAGCAAGAGGTGTTTTTCTCACACACCTCCTGTGAGAGGAAGCACAGTCCAACCCCCATTTTGGGAAGAGGAAGGGTAAGTTTCTGTGAAACCTGCCAAGAGCCTCCAGGTCCGGATTGCAGAACCACATAACAGGTGCCAGCCCGCAGCAGCTGTCTGCACCAGGGCCACCACCGAACGGCTTAGGGCAGGAAAGATTGCTCCTTCGGTCTGACAGAGTGGAAGCTCTCATCCATACAGGTGAGGAAGGCAGAGAAACAAAACAACAAGCAGTTTCGGATTACAGGTAAAATACAGCTCTTTAGCTACTTAAACAGGGAATTTTGCAAATACTGACCCACAGAAGCCCTCTTTTATTTCCTCTTTTCTTTCAGCGCAGATGAAACATCTGGGAACTACTTTCATTATCAAGCCAACCCCTAAGTATCTACTGTGATCAGTCCTGATCCTCTCTTTTCCAGAGGATACAACCACACCATTCAAAGTGCTTCCTTTGCTTTAGCACCTTTTGCACGTTACACAGCAGAAACATCAGCTGTAGAAGAGCAGCTGAATCAAAACTAGACTTTCTGTTTAATCATTGTTAACATGCCATCTCTACAGAATACCAATATGGGCGGCAAACTTAGTAACAACTGAGTGCTTAAAGTAAGAAGCTTTCTTCTTACTACACTGTTACAGATTGTACAAATTTTAGGCAGCGCTCAACATAACTATAAAGACAGAATGGTTCATTTGTTGGAATCCATCTGGCCTTGGGATTTATTGTTCTGTCTCCAGAGATTGTTCTGTTCTGTGAAGTGAATGCACCTAGGTCCTGTAGGGAAAAAAATCAGCACAGACACTATAGAGAGGTAGCAAAATCTGTAAAAAGTAGAAAAAATGAAATTACTTTATAACAACTTAAAAAAAAAATCACAACCTTTCACGTATTCCCTTCTCCTGAAGATAACACAAGATTATAGCAGAGAACTTCTGTTCACACACACATTTTGAGCAGAATCATACCAGTCACACATCACCAGTGCAGTGAGAGCCTGCAGAAACTCATTCAGCATCTCCTAAAGCAACTGAGTAACTGATACTGTCTCTAATCAGAGTAGCTTAGTGAGTGCCACTACGCATCCTGCCGCAGGTGTGCTGACAGAGAAACACCGAGGTTCAGCTCTTCCTCCAGGGCCTGGAGCAGAAACCAAATGCTCCCTAGTGATTACAGGTCTTGCTAACAACAAATGTTGCACCACCAGCCAGACATCCTCACTCCCTCCAATTTGTAGACATCCTGCCACTCTGCTTTCGACAGAGTTGTCTCCAGTCGCTCCTTATCAGATCATCAATTCAATCGTGTTTAGTGCGGACAAAACTGCAGGGAACGAAACCATCATATTCTGAAATCTGATTACTTACAAGACAGATTTGGGAGATGGCTGAACGGCCCAGATTTGGCATGGTTAAGGATGTTCTGGCCCATTTGCTACCACCATGCAAATAAAATTCAAACACAAGTGATATTGATGACCATGAGTTTATGCTAACAAAGTTAATGCTGCTCTTTAACCCTTCAAGTTAACTTAAAGGAACCTACAGCAGGTATAACACTGGCATACAACAGTATATGTACAGGGATAAGTCAGGCTATTACTTCTTCTTATATCTTTTAAAGAAACGGAGTGCAGCCAGTCCAACATTAATAGTTGTGAGATGTCCCATTTCTTTCTAAAATAGATGCGTAACACGTGATTCCTTGTAAATCACTACAGGGAGCTACAAGCACCAAACCCCCAGCAGTACTGAGTTCACTCCACTCGGACCAATTCCATGCTTCCGCACAACGGTGTGGCCAGTGACACAGGGCAGTGGCCAAGAGGGAGCCCTCTCCCTCTGTTGCTGGCTGCTGCCACCGTTCCTTTCCACCCACTGCTACCTGTGGCAGCCCCCTGGGAGGCCTCAGCTCCGCAAGGCAGGAGCTAACCCAGACAGGGCTTTCTGCTGGCCCGGCACAGCAAGTGCTGCCTCTGCTTTACTTCAACGCGAGGGAGAGGCCACGAACATGTGAGGGGAGAAACTGCACAGAGAAGGTGCAAAAGCAGGAAGAAAGAACTCCTCCAGCAGCAGCAAGGTGTTAGACCAGCTCGGCTACTTGTGAAATCAGACTGACTGGGCCAGCATTTTCTCTTCCAGATGACAGCCGGTTGGAATACAAGCAGCAGGTCTACATCACCACTCGCACTGTTGTAACACCCCTGGCTGTCTGAAGAAACAAAGCTGTCAGTCAAAAATACAGCAACACATCTCAGTGTTGCTCTTCATTCATAAAAAAATGTATTTAGAGAACAAACACACTGAGGACACACAGCAGGGAATGTAAGAAGGAGAACAAGAATAAACACAAAGAAAGAGAGAGCACTGCATTTTGTGGGAATGCAAAAAGGCGCATCACACCATGGTCTGCAAACTTCTCTGGGAAGGATGTAGACCTCTTCAGAAAGCTTTGCATATATAAATTCCTTTACAAACTGTACGATAAGAAAAATAAATAAATTGATAAACACCTAAGTAGGACACGAGGCCTAAGAGGTTTAGAAATCTCTGGTTTACTGTGAGGATAAGCTTTAAACACACATCTGAGGTCCTGCATTTCACAAGAGAGCCAAACAAATGAGAACTGGTAAGATGTTTCTATTTTTACTTGCTACTTACATCTAGACAAAGAAGAAGCACAGAAAGTGCCAAACAAAAAATAAACAAGGAAAATACTTCCTGATCTCGTGGTTTTCATAACTCTGCTCTTAACTCCTCTCTGCTCCCTTACTCTGCAAGCCTAAAGTGAGGAAAGATATAATTATAAACCATAGAAACAAGCTGTTGAGAAGGGAAGGCAGTCAGAGAAAAGACAACAAAACAAATCAAAGGAAATGGGATACTAATGGGAGCAAGAAAGCCAATGGGTAAGCAAGCAAGCAGTGTGTTAAAGGGCTGGTGATGTATTTCCACCAGCAAACTTGATAGCTGTGTTGGGTAATGTTCTATTTTCACGGCAATGTCACAATGCTCGTGGTAGCATATAGGTCAGTGAACTGCTGGGGCATGCATTCTCCTCGTACAGTAACACAGCATTCCACATCAGCTAAGGTTTCTGCAGAACAACATCACTCGGCCTCACTTGAACTACACAATTCGCCTCCTCAGTGCCTTTTCAGACAGAACCAGAAATCTCTCTGAACTTGAGCAAGGTCACGTTCCAACTGTAGCAACAATGAATGGCCGGAAACACTCCTGGAAATTCACAAGGTCTCTATTTTATCTATTCAGCTTGCCACTGGACTGACCTAAGGTTTCCTTGCTGTGTTTCCAAAGGAAGGAAAGAAAACCTTTTAGCACTGATGTTCTGAGGACAGCCTGAGCAGCTGCAGCCTTTGTGCAGAAGTCCACCGCAGCCACTTCCTTCGAGATGTGACTGCTTCACCATAAATTCATGGCTGACTTAAAGGCAGCTTTGCAATGTGATTGCCAGCTTCCAAAATTACCATCTGAACACCACAGAATTCCAGACACCATGAGAGCCCTGGTTCCCAAAACCATGATGGTCATAACAGTGTCACTAAAAATACAGCAGAAGTTTCATAAATAAATAGATACAAACCCTCATGAGCATGAACACTTCAATACAATACATGAGTCACTTGTGAGATCAACACGTTACGGTGAACTTACTGGAAAAGAATTAGCACCAGTATTTCGTAAGTCTAGTTTTTCCAGTGTTTGAGAGTGGCAACCATACAGATCTCTGAAAGACTAGAAGTCTTTCATTTTATTTAAATTTCTCTGACAGTATGTTGCATTTCATGCATACAACTGAGTTTTCAATGGCAACCAAATTTTGCAAGACAAAGTTGTACATGTTTCTCCAATACATTGAGGCATAGCCCATTTAGACTGGTCTAAAATAGAAAAGAATCCTATAACTGACATTTTCCAATGCTGGGCACATTTCAAAATACATTCTAATTAATATCAGATATTCAACATTTACTATTTTACCTCTTCTAGTGATCTGCAAACGAATAACTCTCAAGACAGAATGAGAACTTCTTCAGATCGTTTTCTTAGGAAGACCTTTTTTTCAGTTAGCTAAACTACAGGTGAAAGCATGCAAAGTTTCCTTAGTGAAAACTGCTTCTCAGTTTCATTTCTAGCAACCTGGGCTTTGTCTCAGTTCTACTGAACAAGTCACACTCAGGATGTGGATTCTGAGGACAGGCACCTTGCTCACAACCAAACAGCCTACAGGGCAGCCAAACGCCACACCTCCGTCAGCCTCAAAGCAGCACAGTGATTTCTATGCCAGCTGCTGCAGTTTTTGTAAATCCTGCTACACGGGGTGCGGGTGGCAAGGTGCTGGCAGCAGAGGGACTGCAGGGCTGGGCCCTGTGGGAAGAGGCCAGACACAGCCGGATCCAGCAGACCCACCGCAGGAGAGGTCAAGTCCAACTGCCAAGCTGGCAGCACCTCTGGGAAAATGCACTCAAGGAAGGGTAAAAAAAAAAAAAAAAAAAAAAAAAAAAAAAAAAAAAAAGAAAAAAAAAAAGGCAAGGGAACAGAAAGAGCGAGAGCCAGCAGAGGGAACACAAGGTCAGAGGAGGAGGAGGCGCTCCAGGTGTGCAGCAGATCTCGCTGCAGCGCAGGCCAGAGGCATGGAGCAGGTGGATGTGCCCTGGAGGACTGCAGCCCATGGGGAGCCCAGGAGAAACCGCCCCACACCAACTGCTGTCCTCGGCCCCCGCGCCACTCGGGTGGAGGAGTGATAAAGCTGAGCCTGGGAAAGGCAGGAGGAAAAGCGTTCTTTTGGTGTCTTTTGGTTTCTCACTGCCTGATTCTGTTTCAACTGGCAATTAATTATTTTTCCCCAGTCTATTTTGTCCACAGCAGAAATTAGTAAGCAATGTCCCCATCTTTATCCATTTATCCTACATTCTGCCCTGCTAAGGAGGGGAGAGGTGGAGAGGCTGGGTGGGCATCTGCTGCTAGCCAGGCTAACCCGCCTCACCGCACCTGACAGTCCTGCTGAAACCTTGGATGAGAGTGCTGATGAAGCAAGAGCTCAGCCAGAGATTTGTGTTACAAGGCATGAACCTTATTACTGCTGCTGAGTCTTGGTCCTGACGGAGAGAAACATAATACCAAGCGGGTAGGTGCCTAGCAATCCGGGTTAGGTTAAAGACCTTTCTTTCATCTATTAACCTTTGTGTAGAAGCAATGCGAGTCACAGAGCACAGATTTTCCACAATCCAAACTGTGGCTATTACTTACAGAACACTGAAGGCAGCAACCAACCTATTAACATGTCTCCTCCCTGTTTATCTGAAGATTACAAAGCCTTTCAAATGCAACCCAGATACAGAAAGCAGTTCTAGTAAGTGCCATTTTTGTATCCAAAATCCCACATAAGCTGTCATTCATATTTGAACCACTGTCAGGCTTTACACAGACCTCTAGTTCTAGGGGGAAGCAGAGAGGAGCCATCAACACAACAAAACAGAACAAACTCTGTGATAATCAAGCCCACTCAAAATACCACCCCTCTCAAGTGCCGCACTTCTCCACAAGCACTGCCTTGTGTGTACACACGGCCTTCACCCTGGGATCTGCGCTGTTATTTCTTCCTTAATAGGCTGCAAGCTTCAAGAGGACTTGATACAGAAAATGCTGTGCCCATGCGGGACAGCCGGAACAATATCCTGGTCTGGTAACATTTCTGCCAAGTTCTCTCACCCACAAAGGCTCAGTTTCCAAACAGAAGGTGTAACTAAGCCCTGCTAGAGTAACAGGAGGAAAAGTAACTGCCAAAGTAACAGACTACTCTTTTGCAACAGTGAAAGACTGAGGAGATTATAAGAGGCCTTCCCCAAAGGAACCCTCTGGGCTGTGTCCAAGGAGCAGTAAGCACTGCTCCCAGGAATGCTCATCTCCTCCTTAACATCCCAGAGTTGGAGCCAATCCCACACACAACGATATATGGACAGAATGGAATCCTCTCCCCTCTGTTCCTCTCTCACACACTTAAATCACTCCTACAGTAAACTGTTCTACATCTCCAAAAACAACATCTTCTGTTATCATTCCCTAGCTGATTTGTAAAACTGAACATTGCTGCAGAAGGAGGCAGTGAAGTTATCAGTTCTCTTTCTAAAATTAATTGCTTCAGAACAACTAAAGGGATATGCATCAAAACATCTTTTGTTTGCATGTCTTCCTGACTAGAACACAGGCCCTGCCTGCGCACCGTCAGCGGCCGATAACCTGAGCCTTCAGCCTGTTAGTTACACCAGGCCCCAGGCCACAGACCCGCAGCTTTAGATACTGTCAACAGCAGAGGCACGTATTTCATCAAATACATCAGGCTGTCTGCCCCACTCCGCTAAAGAGGAGAGTCGCTATCACTTAACTTACTGTGGCTGTTCTCCCCATCCAGCTAGAGCCTGGATATTGAGGTAATCATTCCTGCACTACCAGAAAGAGAAGAAATACACACATGACACTTCTCCGTGTTTTAAAGACCTGGAAATGCTCTAACAGCATGTGCTTTGACTTGTACAGAATCTAGGGAGTAGTGTAACAGGAAGTTGCTGAAGAACAAAGATGTACAGACTGCATCACCATCTCTGATATGCTTCAGCTAGCTAAGAAGCACCCAGGTTAGAGAAACCGAAGTCAAACTTCCAATAACATCTTTGGCCCGGCTGTCCCCACCTGTCTGAAACACCGCAGCACATCTTAATTCAGAGGCCATTCTCCTCAGTCAGACAGTCAAAAAACATTTGTCTTTACTTGAACTGACCTCTGACTAGTCCATAGCCTATAACTCAACAAAGCATGTCCTTAAACTAAACATAGTACCTTTCACCTTTCCACTTGCATCTATTTTTAACTAGTATAATACCAGTGTGTTTCAGGATCATCACCCAGTTGTTTCCAAAGCCAACACACGTAAGTCTATCTACTCCCAATCCACCTATGCTCACATTCTCCCTCTACTCTTCACTTTTATTTAGGCTTTTGCTCTCCACTCGTGTACCTACAGACCCGAACCATGCAGTTTTCTTCTCTGCCTACACCCACAAGGCCCTTGCAGCCTGCTCCCAGTGCCACCAGCTCATGCTTCACGCTCTGTTCCCGCCTCTGAAGGCATCCCAGGCTCTGTCTCCCCAGACCCGATTTCTCCCTAACAACACCCCGGGGTCCAACTCACACAGACAAGCGAGCTCGAGCTCAGACGCCATCCCCGTGTCTTTTCCCACACGCAGCCCGACGGGAGCTCAGGAGCCCACTGCCAAAAGAACTTCCCTGCATCTCCCCAGTTCCCCATGCATTCCCACACCACAGGAGGAAGCACTGCCTCTCACCTTCTCTATCTAAACATTTGCAAGTTGGGAATATAAGAAACAAAGGACCAAGTAAATCATTCACAGTTTTTAATGAGAAACAAAACAAAGCAGCGTTATATCGCTGACGTTTGCTTTTCATAGAAGGGGTGGAAGCCTTGGTAAGAGGCACTATTCACAGACGCTCCAGGCACGTCCAGTACCACAGGAATTACAGGCAGGATGACGTCCAGGGCTCCACGCACACCGTCAGCATGTGCGCCTGCAAACCTGCGGCACCCACGGCGAGCAGCTGGGGACACGGACCGCGGGGGGGGTCCCGCCGCCAGCACAAAGCAGCGCGGCCTCAGCTGCGCGCCGAGGGCTCTGCGAGCCCCGGGGCTGACGACCGAGG
>VXAV01001353.1:1942-15005 GCA_013399715.1 Alectura lathami
GGGCCAGGGCCTCACTGCCTCTGGGTGAAGAATTTCCGTCTCACCTAAATCTCCCCTCTTTCAGGTTAAAACCATTCCCCCTTGTTCTGTCCCTGTCTGCCCATATAAAAAGTCCGTCTCCATCTGTCTATAAACTCCTTTAAGCAANCACATCAGCACCCTAAATAGGCAGCTGGAGGGATGGCTGGGGACAAACAGATGCCAATGCTCTTCTGGGCTATTTAACCCCTGGAAGAGCCCAGTTTTCCCCTGCTGGTTGATACGCTGCAGGCAGAATCCTCAGGTGAGCTTCCCCCCGCGCTGCTCCGAGGGCCCTGCTGGACCAACAGTCCCCAGAGTGCTCCCAAAATGCAGTGACCAGCCCTCGGCACCTGCAACCCGCGCCAACTGAAGCAGGGATGTGTTGAGCAAGCTCAACCCTCCCTTGCTGCGACTAAAATACCCGGTAAGGACCTTTAGAGGAGCTCAGGCAGGGGCTATTTCCACAGCAAAACCCTGCCAGATCCACAGAGGTGAAAGGAAAGAGCTGCTTCTCCAGCCTGCGGCACAACTTGAGCAGAAAACCCTAAACCCTCGCCTCCCTGCGGGGTCCCGGGGACCCACCGACGGCTGCGGGACCCGGTTTGCGGTTCGCCGGCGAGGGATGCGCAGGGCGATGGGGCTTGTGGTGTCACATGCTGCCATCTAGTGTCGCATTTCTCAGCTTGGTGAGGGGCAGGGCAGAAAGGGCACGCTCCTGCCGTCCTCTCTGCGCTGCCGCACCTCTGAGGTTTGCAAGGCCAAAAAAAAAAAAAAAAAAAAAAAAAAAAAAAAGCCCCATCCTGAGCTCCCATCCAAGACGGGGAAATGAGGAATATTGAGGCTTGAAATGACACCGTGCCATCTGGGAGGCTGAAGGAGGCAGCTTAGCGCCTGAAGATTGAAACCCATGCTCAGAGCAGCCTGTAAAGCAAGTCCCTGCCCACTTCCACAGGAGGGACCCTTCCTACCCTGTGCAGCCCTGCAGAGTAAGGTCTTGGGCCCCTGTAAGAGTCTGGCTGGATGCAGGGGATGCAGCTCTGCGTCAGGTAGCCGGGGCCTGGCCTTGGATAAGCTGCCAGGAGACACTGTATTAAATTATCATACCCCTGTGTGCTGCACGTCTGCTAAACTTGCCGATCTCCTTCCTGTATCCCAAGCAGCTGGGCCAGAATTGAGCTGGAAAAACATCAAGGTAGCTCCACCTCAGGTTGGATGTTTGTGTGGAAGGACTGAACGCTGTAAATATTGCACTTGCAGACGCTTGAACCTGCTGGCCCTCCGCAGCGGATCGCTGCTCCAGAGCCCTGGAGCCAGCAAGGAGCAGATGCAGCCCCAAGAGCAAAGGTGAGCGCCCAGCAAAGGGCGAAGAGCTGCGCAGCGGGCAGGGTCTCCCCTCCCTTCGGATCCCGATGTCGACGTGGATACCCTCGGGGGCCAGAAGCACACCTACGTGCTTTTAATGAGGATTTTCCATTGTGCCCCAGAGCTGTGAGATAAACTTGACATTGCTGCAGGCTGGCCAGACAGGAAAATGCTCGCTGCCTTTAACCGGGCAGCACCCGAGGGACCAGGCGTGGGTTTGCAAGCGGGACGCTGTTTCTTTTCATTTCAGCAAGCACAGGTGTCTTTGCTGATGTTTTTAATGCCTCGCAGGCTCTGGAGCAGAGGGGGCAGAGCATGAGGCCCCTCCCTGGCAGACGGCAGCACTTGCACAAGCTGCAGATGCTGGACCTGACCCGCCGACGCCGAGAGGTAATGGGGTGGCTTTAGGGGGAGGCGGAGGTGGAGGCTCTGTGGGGTTTTCCCACCTCGGTGCCTCACCCATGGGTGAGGAAGTTCCCAGCCAGTGCCTGGGAGGTGTGGATGGAGCTGGGGAGCAGCCCCAGGGCAGCGGATGCGCCCACGCTTCCCACCTGCCTGGGGAAGGTCCCGCTGGGATGGGGGATGCTGGCTCTGGGAGCCAGCCCCAGCCTCTGCTCCTCACCCCACTCCTGTCCCCGTGCCTGGGTCCTGCTGAAATCACAGCCCCTGCTGCCCGCGCGGGATGCAGGAATACCCAGCTGCAGGCTCCTTCGCATTTCCTTTTGATCCAGCAGAACCGTTGAACCCAGGAGGTGTTTCTGCCCCAGGGAATGTTCAGTAACTCTGAATTTATTCCCCACTCTTCCCTCCTTTGGCCATCGTCCATGGAAGAGCTAAACCCCCTCCCTCTCACGTGCCTGCTTTACCAAACACGATTTGCCCTGGTTGAGCTCCTGGGCTGTGTAGTTATTTCCACCGCCAGCCCCCTAATGATGCACCGCGTCGAGCTGTTGAAACGCGTCTGCTCCTCTGCTGCTTGTGCTGATGTCTCGTTTGCAAACCCAGGCAGAGCTGAAGCGAAATCTCCACAGGGAGGCAAAAATCAATAAACAAAAAAGCATGGAATTCGGCCCAAAGACGGTCCTTGACGCTCCTCGGAGACGTGACAGCGCCGAAAGCCGAGACCTCGTCCCTGCTGAGCACAGTCAGTGTTTTCGTGGAGACCCTGGTAAGCAGAACAATTTCCCAAGGAGACGTAAAACTCCCCAGCGTCTGCAAGGTCATCAGGTCAGATTCGCCATGGGATAGTCACAGGGGCACAACCCCGAAATCCCCAGGGCCACCAGCAGAAGAGTCCCGGCCCTATCGGACGCGCTGCCGTGGGAAGGCCTTGGAGGTGGTGCTCCCCCACTCACACCCACCCGGAGTCTTTAAGCATCTCAGGTAGGAACGTGCTCCCTGGGACACGGCACGGGAGCCCGCAGCCGCCTCGTGCCGTAATTTATAATTTCACCAGACACAGAATGAATCATAGAAAGGCCTGGGTCAGGTGGGACCTTAGGGATAGTCTAGTTCCAAGATCATAGTGCTGGATAGATCCTGCCTGGTGTGCCAGCCCCCGGCACGTGCAGGGATGTCTCAAAATCTTCCTTAACCTGCCTCCAGCTGAACTCAGTGTTGTGGGCACTGCTCTCAGCAAAACTACAGCAATTGCTGTTTCCTCCCCCAGGGAACAGAGGGGACGGAGGACTCGTGGGGCAGCACCCCGGGGCTGGGCTTCCCCCGTGCAGCAGCAGCAAGGTTGGGCTGTGGTTCTGCAGGGAGCCGCGCAGCAGGGAGCTGCCCTGGGACACTTCCAGCACGGACTCCGGGGACTGGGAGAGGGAAGAGAAGAAGCTGTACCGCAGACCTGCGCTGGTGAGAACCAGGACGGAGAGGGTTTCGCTCTTCGATGAGTTCTTTGATAAGGATTTCTAGCGGAGGGACTTGTTCCTTCAGCACATCCCGTGACCTCTGAGCTGGGCTGGACGGACCCAGGGTGTAGACACGATGCTCGCAACGTTCAGCATCTCTGAAAGCAGCAGCCAGCGGGGAGGACCGCTGGGAATGAGGAGGCGGCGGGTGTGGGGTCGGACAGGACTGGTTTGGGTGCGTGACTGGATCGGAATATCTGGGGAAAAAACTGGCTTGGACTGAGCAACAGTAACATGGGGGCAGAAGGAGGAGGGAGAGACCAGCCACACAAACAAGCAGAAGCTGGACAATATCTGGGGTTAGCCCCAGATGTTAAGTTCCAACTGAAACAAAGTGTTTCGCTTGCCTTTGGGTTACTCAGCGTTTCTGCTTATTTTTAACCTTACACCCTTTTCTAAAGCCACAAAACACCCGTTCAGAATGGAAGGTACAATGGTCGGGTTAGGAAGTCTTTAAAATCAATATTCTGGCATTTCTAAAATTCCTTTTAATTTTTATTTTTTAATTATTTCCTCTCCTCCCCTGCCCCAGGCAGAGATACGTATGGATTTTCTTCAGTCCTAACCTCCAGCTTTATGGATAATCTTCTGAAAAAAAAGCTGTGTTTTTTTTTTTTTTTCCACTTGCCTTCTCTGTTCTGATTTCAGTACTGTGCAGGGTGGTGGCGGTGGGGGATCTCCAGCAGCTCCTGGTGGTGCACAGTGCTGCTGGTCACTGCCAGGTAGATTGAAAGCAATGGTCGTATGAAGGATGTCTGTTCCTTCAGAGGAATCCTTAGAGCTCCCGTCTCTCCTAAACTGTATTTTTTTTTTCATAAATTTCTCTTTTTTTTTTTTTTTTTAAGTATAAATTTATAAACGACTCCCAGTTCTCCTGTCTGGGTGTCTACGTCTGTGAGGTGGCAGTGCACCAGGTTTGTGAGGGAACAGAGTAAGTCATTCAAGCAGGAATCGAAAGTGATTCCCTCAACTCCCCAGGGCATGGCAGGGTGTGGGTAGCTCGGGGCAGGTGAAGCACGTCTTGGATCTGTCAGCACTGCGTGCTCAGCCTCCTGAAAAAGAGCAGGAGACACATTTTTACACGTATTTAGGGGAATTAGACACCCATGGCTGACTCAGGCTCAACAGCGTTTAGCTATTCGTCTCTCCCAGGCTTTACTGGAAATCCCACAGAGAGCAGGAGCTGCAAACCCACGGAGGTGGCGGAGTCTCCATCCCTGGAGGTGTTCAGGGAGCGTGTGAGTGTGGCACCTGGGGACATGGTGGTGGGGTGATGGCTGGACTAGGTGATCTTAGAGGTCTTTCCCAACCTTTCTGATTCTGCGAAGTCAGAGCCAAAGCCCCAAATCACAGCCAGATCCTCCAGCCGAGCTGCCCAGCTCCGAGCCTTCACCCCCTTCTCTCTTTGCAACACCTCTGAACGCACAGCCCGTTACAGCACGTCTGCACGCCTCGTGGGGAACGCTGCTCTTCGGAGAGCCCACACGCCGTGTGTGACTTCATGGAAAAGCTGAGAAAACAAACCCCAGCACAGAGAGGGAGAAATGAGAGAACTGGTTTTAGTGAGAAAGGAGAACTGCTAGTGGCCAGCAAGTCTGTCTAGAGTATGCGTTTTACAAATGCCCCTGTGCACTTCTCTCGTATGCACAGCCATCATGTGTGACCTGGAAGCATCGTGGGAGCTTTGAGTTCAGCGTTGAGGGTAGGCTGGAAAGGTCAATGGTTTAATGGCTGGAACAATTAATCTGGCACTTGTCTATACACCTGTCCTCTTAACGATCCGACATATCTCCCTTCTGTGTTCCCATCTGTCAACGATTAAGCTATAATTGGTGGAAATGCAATTTATCTTAGATGATAGAGCTGATTAGTTTCCCAATAACTGTGTTGCCAGCGCTTGGGAAGAGTGCTGCCCACGGAGCGGATGTGCGGGCCAGTCGATCTAAATCACAGACCACGCAGAGCAGAGACTCTGAGCGTTAATTTATCAATTTACAGTGTGCAAAATTTGCTTTTATGGAGGCAATAAAGCCAGCAAACCTGCTTTCTACTCCTGGTGCTCAAAATCGTTCGAGTATGCCGCTTTCTATTGCGTTAACTCATCATAACCTGCAGAGAGGCAGACGGCAACTCATTCTGTGCTCGCGTTTTCTAACATCCTTCCAGAGGCTGGGAATGAAAATGTTTCCTCTGCTACCAAAGGTGAAACTTCGAATTTTCTCCAGAATTACAGAAGATGGAAAAACCACTGTGCCTGCGCTGCAACTCAGCAAGCAGGGCTTTACCGAGACGTTTTTCTCTGCATAGCTCCCGGTGCCAAACGCTCGGTATCGTCTCGTCCTTTGAAGGATGAGTCACTGCAGCCGGCTATGTGGGGGACGAGATGTGCCACAAAGAACCGAGCACACACGGTGCTCAACGCACGTCACGCACAACAGAAAGAAGCTCCTCTGAAACCGAGCTGGTTTCGCCAAAATGCCAGAGCTCAGGGGTTTTGTGCTGTTAGCGACACGGCCGCGGGTACCAGCCCGCAGCACAGTCCTCAGGTAAGCGGGGTGTATGAAATAAGGGGATCAGACAGATCCCGAGGCACGAGGGCAGTTGGTCTTCCCAGTGAAATGGGTTTGGTGGTGGTGGTAAGATGGCTGGAGCAATGCAAGTTTCCCTCGCTTGGGGTTAGCCAAACTGATTCTGCTGAAATTTCAGAATGAAATGAAAGTGGCTCAGCCTTCAGCAGACAGCTGAGCTGGGGAAAGTCAGCTCTGATGGTTAGTGTCTGGCAAAATCATTAACAATGAAAAGCGGGCTTTGCAAGAAGAAATCTTGAAGAACCTTACCTCTGTATCTAGGAAAGCTGAAAGTTGTTTCAGAGGTCTGGAGGCCCAGGCTGCTGTAACATCTCTTCTACTGCTCCTGAGCAGAGATGTGGTTTACCTACACGTAGCAAAGAGAGGTGGCTGGTAAATAAAATTGAACAAAGCTGGGTGCTGTGCTGTAAGTGGATCTCCCCAAGCAGCCTGCATTAGTGTGATTTTCTCGTCTTCTTGGGCTCTGTCTGTCCCCCAGTGCTCAGAGCATTTGACCTCCTCAGGAATGCAAGCGTTCAGCATCGAGCAGCATCCTCCACTCCCCAACACCTGCACACATCCAAAAGCAGAAAAAAAAAACGGGCTCTAGGATAGCTCCACCATCCCTCTTAAACCCTCACCTCCCCGACTCGCTGGGAGGCGTGTGGCAGGCAGCTGGGGTTGTTTCAGTCTCCTTGCCCAAAGCTGCAAGGTCAGCGCACCCAACAACGTCGACGCGAGCTGCTCGGTTTCAGGCGGTACACGAAAATTAAAGCGTGATCACCACCTCGATTTGCCTAACCAGGCAACCTCAGCCTACGCTGCAACAGTGCAGCCCCAAACCTGTTGTTTTCCATTCTGCAGTGATTAAGCCCTCTGGGTTCCCAGAGTTTGTAAATTATGAGAGGAAGGTCCAGAGATGGCGCAGACGAATAAAGAGGGGGGACCTAGGGGGATGTTGCTCTTTCTGGGACTCCTTGCTAGCAGTGCTGGTGCAGGAGCTCTGGCCATCTCCGCTGCTGGAGCTGCCCGCAGATAGCTCCCGTTCCCGCAGGAGCAACATTTATTCCCTGCTTTGCACAAGGGTTGTAGCTTTTTGCCACCTACTGACACGTTGTGGGAATGGCTCGTCCTGCGGATCCCCACGGAAAGGCTCACCCGAGCGCTGGCTGTCCGACTGGGTGGCCGGTGGCCACAGGAATAAAAGCGAGAGCAAACACCCCCCCTTGGCACACGAACGGGCGAGCAGCGTGTACCTGATCCGTTGTTCCTTGCTCTGCAGACTTGGTCTCGATGATCCCAGCGTGCCCCTTCCAACTCAGGATGTTCCGTGATTCCAGGATAACTCCCTCCCTGCCCCATCCCTTGGGCATTTCTCACTTCACCCTTCCAGAGAGCAGCAGCTGCCTGGGAGAAATCTGGCATCTCTCCTGTAAAACCACAACTTGGCTCCTTCCCCTTCTACCTTTCCCCAGTTCCTCTGGTTGTCTTCCCCTCCATCTCCTCCTAAAGTCTCTGCTGGATGAGGTGTCATCCCCACGTGCTATTTTTGGGCTGGCTCCTGCCCTCATGAAGCCCAGCTGAGCTGAGCCCTCTCTGCGCTCACCCAGCACGGTCACCCTTGGCCTCCCAACAACTCCTAGCGTCAATGCGAGCCTTCACTCGGTGTCCTCAGTGCTCAGAGATACCCGTGTCGGTCCTGGGAAGCCCCGAACCTGGGGAAACCTTCATCTGCTCAGAGCCTCCCTCATTTCTTGGTTCAGCTTTCCTTCTCCTTCGCTTCCATCAGCACCGCGGTTTGCTAACATGCACCTTAAACCAAGGGGTAGAGGAAAAACCTGCTGTGGTGCTGATCCAGCCTTGGCTGTCCCTGAGCCTGCTAAGCCACCCTGAGACACAGAAGTTACCTGTGCCGATATTTAATTTCTGTAGTCCACATGAAGACTTGTTTAATTAAATCAGGTGTTACGCAGCACGTGGTCCCTTTGTTAACAAACTGACTGCCTTAAGTCAGAATTTGGTTAAAATGCTGGTTAAGAACTGCTCTGGGAGAAAAGAGAAGCAGGGAAGTGGCACTTTTGTGGTCACCCCTCACTTCTCATTTAACCCCTGGGGCCAGCCACCAGCATCCTGCTGGTTGCCACTCCATCCCTGTTGCAAACACCACCCCGGAAGTGGTGAACACGCTGTCTGGTTAACACGCACACCACCTCATCCAGCTTGGCCAAACTGACCTAAAAATACAGCTTTTTGTCACACAAGTCCTCCCTTGTGAGGCTTCTCACTGGAGCAGATTTTCCTTACAGTGCTCCTGAGCACGGGCCCCCACCTCCTCCCAGTGCCCACGGAGGACAGGGGTGGGTGACCAGCACCCAATGTCACGGCCACCACTGAGGACCTGTAAGGGCACCAGAGCAGCCTTCCACTATGTTTTCCCAAATTTGATACTTACAGACATGGATGTTTTTCTCCAGAAAAATTTTGGTTGTATAAAATATAGCTGTAGTCCACTGGGGAAAAAAAAAAAAAAAAGTAAAAAAAATCACACTTTCCCCTGAGATTTCTCCAGGCCTGAAATTCCAAACAAGTGTAAGCGTTTTGGTTTAGGGTATTTCTTCTGCTCTGATTTATTGAAATCCCAATTTTTAGCAAGGATGAGTTATGGACAGCGTTCTGGTAAAGCCAGTTTATAACCATGACTTAGCTCAGTGTTACTAAAAGTCATCACAAAGATATGGAAGCAAGTACTGTGCTAAAGTTAGAGCAGAAAAAAAAAGCAAAAACCAATGGGCCTCTTTGATCTCGAAGAACAATTTTTCCAGTAACACTGGCTTTCAGTCTTCGTTTTGAACTTTTCTCATTCCCAGTGGTCTGCAAACCCCCTTGGTTGTTGTGAGCAGAAAGATTGTAAATGGCCATGAAGCAAAAAGATGAAAAACCTCCTGAGCCTGCAATCTCTCTCTCTCTCTCTCTTTTTTTTTTTTTCCTCTTTCTGGTTTTTTTTTTTTTTTTGTTCCCCTGAAGGATTACCTGCTGAAAACCAATTGCTTTATCTCCTCTTGAGGATGAGGAGCTGAGAATAGCCCATTGCTGCTCTGGGTGTTGAAAACCACTTTCTCCTGTTGCTTTAGGCATGTTACGTTGCTCTGCCCTCATTTTTTATTTTTATTTTTTTATTTTTTTTTTGTCGCTCAACTTCGTCTTCCAGAGGAAGATGACACTTAATTCGCTACCTGCAGGGATCTTGTGCTGCTTGGCTGCAGCTTGGAAGGCAGCCCTGCAGGGATGCAAGGAACAAGGGGCTGCTGCCTGTGCGACCGCTCCCCACGCCCCCTGCAGCGACCCTTCCTGCCACAGCATCTGCAGCATCTCCCCACAGCACGGGCTCCAGGAGAGCACAAACCTTGCTTGCAGGGCTCCTGCTCCGTGCTCCTGCTCCGTGCTCCTGCTGCTCACAGCTGGGGGACACGGGGCCGCTCTGCCCTGGTTTTTTCCCTTCCGTCTTTCCATGGCGAGAGTTTCTGCCCGAGAACCGCGTCTTCAGTGTAGCAAACCTGAGGTTTTCCCCCATCTCAGCGAAGGACAACCAGGAAAACAGCTGGCAGGACCGTGTCCCCTGCAGGAAGGTATCGCTTCCGGACAGGGGGAAAGATGGAGCTGGGCACAGCCAGCACAACGCATCTTCTCTCACCATGGGAGGATGGATGCTCAGCTGCACATCATGCAGGGATGGCGACTCTTTGCACTCTTTTTACTAAATCCATCGGTGAGTTTTACGATCTAGGTGTTCAAATTACAGAAGCCTGGTCTTCGTCTGTCTAAGAAGGAGAAAAATAACTACAAACCTTCAAAAACTGAAAAAAAAAATCTATTATGGAAGCCAGAGGAGACTCCTAATATCTGTCTGAGTTGGAATTACGAAACTGCAGAGATGGAAAAAGCTTTTATTTACAGTCCAGAAAAGCCACAGATGTGGTTACGACAGGAAAATATTTAAATGTGAATATGGCCTTACCTCTTCCCGGCATTCAAGAGCTCAGGTCTTGTAACTGATGTTGCAGCTGAGCACAGTGAGCCCTGCCTTAGTGCTCACACATGGAACCAGAGAGGGGCACCGAGATGTGAAGCAGGGACTGAATCCATGTCAACAAAACCCTCCAGGAAAATCATTACCCGTAACACAAACATGCTCAGAGTCAGGCCCCACATTGAGACAATAACACCTCGCTGTGGGAACCAAACCTGTTTGCTTGGTTTGCTGCTCCAGCCTTTAAATGAAGTCCTTTGCCTTTGGGTTCACGGCGCTGGTCGTCATCAGAGGTGATTCTTGAAGCTGTTTTTCCAAAGGTTTCACAAATCGAATAGGAGGGCACTGTAAAATTTGTCTCAGCTACCAAACTGTTCCTATTCAGATGGCTTCTGTCCTAAGAAAAAATAATGAAATGCTTTCAGGGCAGCGCCCTCCCTGAAGGTACCTCCCTTCAGCAGAGAATTTTGCCAGCTGGAGGCCGGCACAGAGCCAGGTCTCCCACACGTGGATGCCTCCGGTGCCAGCCCGTGGCTGCCCTCAGGTCTCCTCCAGCTGCTTCCTGATGGCCTGCTTTGACGTCCCGGCGCAGTATGACTCAGCAGCGACCAGCACACGAAGCACGCTCCGAGACTGGATGCTTCCTGCCCTCAGCCATCCACGTGGTGCGTTTCGAAGGGCTGGCCAGGAAAGGCGACGACGCTTTAGAAGACGAGCAAAAAGATCCCCCGGAGGGAAACGTAAAACAAACGGCCGCGAACAACGTTTTGTGCTGACACTTCTTTCACAGCACAGAAAGCACCGCCACCTCCCTGCCTAAATACATGTGGAGCTCCTAACCTTGGGGAGAAACGTCTCTGCTTCCAGACGGCAGCCAGTAGCCAACACCTGGAGAAGCAAGGCCATTGCATGCACAGTGAAACCTGCTAATGCAAAACCCAGCCCCTCCGTGCAGATAGAGACCTTGGGTTTGGCGTGCTGGAAGGTCAGAGTGGAGCTGGGTCTGATGGAACCACAGGCTGGGGTGGGGAAGTTTTGTCCCCACCCATCTGGGTGCCACTGTCTTAGGTCGTTTCGCTTCTGTCCAGGCTCCCCACCTGTGGCACATTTCCCGACGGCTTGGCAGTTGTAGCTGCTTGCTCATTTACGGCCAAAGCATTTTCCCCGAGGTGGTTCTGCAGTGGTGGGGAAAAGGACACGCATGGGCTTCTGCTCAAGGTCCCTTCAGGGGCCTCCTGGGGAGCCTGACTGCCACAGTATTTGGGTACTGAGCCAGGGGAACTGAAAGCTGCGGCGTTTGCCAAGGCTCTGAGCATCCGACTCCCTGCAACACTTCAGAGCGGGCTCAGGGAACACAGCCTGCAGCCTCTAAGGTGGCTCCTGCAGAAATTTTCATGACTATTTCCCATTTCAGGCAGTTATCTCAACAATTCTCTTCCACAGAGTTGGGCAGGGGCTGCGGTGGGCACTGAAACAGCTCGAGGAGCCCCTCTGCCTTACTGAAAGGTCCATAAGGGGGGGCTGGATCTTCAGGAGAGCTGAAGGTGTATTTAGAGAAGTGGAACACCCCATGCCTCACAGGGCACCAACCCTTTTCTTTCCTTCCTTCTCACTTTCTGTCAGCAGCGCAGACCCTCCCGAACCCTCGGCCGCTGCCATCACATTCTCATGCATTTCACTCACAAACTACTGCAAAATCCTCTCGTGAAATCCCCAGTGCCCAAAAACACTGCACTTCTTTGGGCCCTTGCCCCATGTTCCTGCTTTATCCATCCGCACAGCCTTGCTCACCCACTTTTCCTCTCCTGCCTGTTGAAAACCAGACAGCCCAGACCGCGTGCCCCAACCTTCGCTTCCCTCACTTCCACGTGAAGCTCCCGTCTGTCACGCCAACAAGCCCAAATACCTTTACTGCAGATCATTCCCTTGACGCAGGTGAGCCGGATCACGCAGCAGCTGGCGAGCAGATTCCAGCAGAACGCGGACGGGCCGCCGATGACCCAGAGCTCAGGGAGCAGCCCGGTGACGCTCGTGCAACGGGATGAAGGGTGGCAAGGGGTGCAGCAGGCTGTGCGTTAGATCGGAAGCTGTACAGGGCCTTTCACAAGGGGTAAAGCTTGAACTGCAGTGAATTTTGCCTTTACAAGGTGCCCAGATTTAACACAGGGCAAAACTTGTTGCTCCACTGAATGAGGGGTTTCTTGGAAGGACAAATTCTTTGCACGGGGTCCGTACACCGACATCTGTGCGAGCTCCGTGAATTCAGAGCCAGCCCCTGGAGAAGGTTCGCACACTCACACGTCTGCAGTGAGCCGAGCGGTCACACAACAGTGGGAAACCTTCTTGCTGCGCAGCGAACACACGGCACTGCTTCTGAGAGCTGCAGCGTTCCCTTAGACTCTGCAGATAAACAAAAAAGTCTATTCGTTCTCAGCAAGTTGGGCTGGTCTGCGGAAAGTGGGCTGCAGACAGCGTTTGAATCGTGCATAGCCTGAGGCGTACAGGAGGTGCTTTTCCTTTTATTCACTGCTTAAATCCCTGTGTGCACATGGATGAGCAGGGTTAGGCTAGGGCAGCACTGAGATATGCAGGTTTGGGGGAGGAAATTCAGCTCGCCAAACATGCTAGGAAACTGGCAGATTTCTAGATGAGATTTGACTTCCTGTTAAGAGGATCTGCAGATCTATCTACACCTGCTATAAACACGGACGGTGAAACAAACCCACCAAGATACCCTTTTTTTTTTCCACGTTCCATTTTCCTGCTGCCTTTGAAACCATTTCTTCTCCCCACCTGCTCCAATGCCCTCACCACGTGTGTCTGCAGGCACACTATGACGTGCTGCTCACCATTTTCCCCTGAAGTCCTAATTTTAAAGAAGGATTTAGTTTCTGTTCAGTGAAGCAGGGCAGTCCCACCCTCGAGTCACGGAACGCAGGAGCCCTTTCCTCTGTGCCAGGACCAGGTCTGAGGATTAATCCCTGCGTCTGCATGAAGTCCTGCTTTGGGGCAAGTCCATGAGATCGTGCTCCTGTAATAACCAAGCACAGATAAAGGGTAGCTCGCAAACCAACTTCTTGCTTTCTGTTTGTATGCATTCCTTCCTCCACCGTTTGATCTCAGGCTGGGGGTTAGGAAACGGTTCTGCCCCAGGGGGTGGTGGGCATGGCACA
>VXAV01001355.1:4787-16515 GCA_013399715.1 Alectura lathami
CCGTCACCTCGCTGCCATCCCGGGACACAGCAGGGACTCAGGGAGATCCAGCATGTGCAATGCTTCCAAGGCACTGTATCCACCTAGACATGAGAAAGAAAAATAAAAGGGATCATGAAAAAAAAGAATGAAAACAAACGTTGCCAACTTGCTTTGGAAAGGCTTTCACCTTTGCACCTCCTCAGAAAAAGAGAGGAAAAATAAAGACACTCCTCACACAGCCCTTGTTATAAGCCCATAGGCAATTTGATCAAATTATGAGGCTTTGGCTAGGAGTAAAGGGCAGAAAACACAGGTACAGGAGGAAGGGACGTCAGGCACAGCTGCCGTGAGCTGCTGGTCAGAGGAGACGGGCAGGAGCGGAGCTAGGAACCAAGCTGGCTGAAAGGAAGGAAGCAAAGGAGGTCAGCAGCAGCAGAATCACGCAGCACTCCAAAGAGGTGCCCAAACGGCAATCAGAAAAGAAGGACTGGGGCTGGCTGACAGCAACGTGCTCCTAAGGGGAGCGCTCCGGGACACCGCGGGCTTGAGCTGGTCGCAGCACGCCCGCACCAACTGAAAGGGATTAGCGCGGGCTTTACGGCTAAGACAATCTAAAGAAAGTTATTCTGGGCTGGGGTGAGGGGGGAAGCATAAGCAGCCAGCCCAGAAGACTAAGGCAGAGCACACAACATGGGAGAATAACCCACGTAGATGCTCCTTGTCAAAGCATGTTTCAGCTCGACCCTGATGCCCTGGTCACCAAGAGCAAACCCAACTGCGGGTGTCAGAGCTGGCCACCTGGTTTACAAACCACAAAGCACACAACAGGAAAAAAAAAAAAAAAAAAACAGGAAAAGGTGAATAAAGCACAAAACAGGCTTCTAGGAAAGACGGAGAAGAAGAAACCTATCCTCTAACTTTTTTTTTTTAAATCAGGCTAAATGTAAAGCGTGTGGGTCACCGCAGCATATCCAGACATGAAGGGCTTGAAGGCAAGGCAGACTCTTTTGCAGTTCAAAGCTCTGACTGCCCAAGAGCTGTGTTTTTATCTGAGAGGAAATAATGACATTTTTCCTGGCTTCTTCAGAGTAAGGCAGGGACAATAAGCGAGCGAAGCACACGAAACCAGCTGCTTTGTCCACAGGAAGGTGCCGTTACGATTGCTCCAGATAACGCAACACAGGGCCTAAATATAGGCCACCTCGCTGGAAAGGCACGGTCACCCGGCGTTTTGAGCTCCTCATCTTCAGCGCAAGAGCTCCAGAGCAGAAGGCTGGGGAGGTTCACAGGCAGGGAATCCAGGAAGGGTTATTCATACCCCGTAAGGGTTGTTCGACACATTTCAGGCTTAGGAATCCCCCGAGCTTCGGCTGTTCAAAAGCTGGAGCAGAGATCGCGGTGCTCTTCTGTCCTGAGCATTCCCCCTCAGCCACATGCAGGAAGACAAACCCTCAGCACGCTTTGAATTCCACATGAAATTTCATTTAGTGCCCATGGGGCTATTTTGCAAAGATCCACCTATTTTCCCCCAGAAACACAGCCACGCATCGTCAGACTTCCAGCAACAGGAGCACCAGTATGCCGCCCGCGTGACCAAACAGAACACATGGATAACTATTTTTGCTGACACCTCTGAGCGAGGCACTAATCCTCAGCAGGAGGAGCAGCATCACAGTCACAGGGGCACTCTGGGCTGGCAGAGCGGCCGGAGCACGGCTCACCCCGCTGCCACAGGCTCTGGGGCACGCTCAGAGCCCACCAGATGGCACCCGCCGAGGTGGCAGACACGTGCCGCCTGAGAATCCTGGAGACTGCAGCAGGAACAGCTCAGTTTTAGCTTGTTCTGGTCCAGCAACAAGATGACCTGTTGAAGATTTGTATTTTTCAATACACAGATTTGTATTTCCCCCCCCCCTTCAACTTCCAGTTTCTGAGACCAGAAGACACTAAATTTTCATTCAAATTTTCAGTTAAAAAGCCATCTCGCAGAGGCGTTCACGGAGTGGGAAACGCCACAGGAAGGCCCTGCGTGCACAAGCCCCCTGCCCAGAGCAGACCACTGAAAACGCCACCAAAACTGCCTGCTGAACACAGCAGTCATGGAGCTGAACATCCACCGTCTGCGTTCCTGGAACTGGAAACTGAAAGAAAAAAAAAAGTGAACTGGACCCAAACCATTCTGGTCTTGATCTCACCGGTGATTTTTCTCCTGGAGCACCACCAGGCAGCACTGCTCCTCCTCCTCTGCCTTACAGTGTAAGAAAGTCCCCACCCCGAGGGACACAGGGCAGCGAGCTTCCCCCCGTACCCAGCCAGAGGTCTGGAAATCCAGACAAACGTGGGTGCCGCAGCCTAAAAGTGAGCGAGCAAAGGGGGTCCTGCTGTGGGGCTGGGTGTCAGGCTCGGGCTGCCCCTGCGACCCCTGCCCCATCAGCGCCTGGGGACCAGCGCACGCCTGCAGCAGTAACACCGACTCTGGCCACCAGCATTGCCCTCGGAACCGCTTCTCCCAAAGGCGGAGAGGAAAACTCAGTATTCGCTTGCCTCACCTGATGTGAAACTGTCTCCCCTGGTGTGAAACACCAGCATTAGGAAGAAAAGCTAAGCACTCCAGAGCTAGTGTCTGCTCATTAGCTTTTGGGGGTTGCATGTTCCGTTTTGAAGCCTCCATTAGCTCTGTGCCGCAGCAGGGCTCAGGAAGGCTAAAAGCAGGAACAGTCCCTATTCAAAATCCTTCCTGCCAACAAAGCTTAACTCAACAAAATCTGATTTTAGGACAAATATTAAAATAGAACCTGTTCAGGGGATTTTCTTTTCTTTTGTGCACGACTGCAAATCCAAGGCGGTGTTTGAATGGCAACCAGCAGGCATCAGGGCAGCTCCTCAGAGCCCTGCGACACGTTGCTGTGGTCTTGCCCGCCTCAGCTACACAGGCAGGCGTACGGCGAGATGGATCGCGGGACACAAAAGCAAACAGCAGCCTCAGAAGAGCAAGGCTTAGCTTTTAAAGCTTGGTTTCCTTGATTTCCAAGGTTTCTTCACTTCCGTGCGAGGTGGAACACAATGCTCAGGCCAAATTTCTCACAAAGTGGTGCATTCAGTGCTGCAGCACTGGAAGCCTCCACGCTCTGCTCATTTCTAGGAGCCTGTGGTGTTACAGAGTAACGCTGACTGGGTCAGTGCCAAAGTAAGAATAAACTCAAGCTAACAGGCGCTGGGTGATGCTGCCCTTCCCAAGGCAAATTTGGGTCTCACTTACCCACAGTTACATGTTCCCAGCTCCACCTGCTGCCTGGGAGCCTTTTCAGACCTCACAAAAACCTTCCCTCACCGCCACAAGGCCGCTACCTCGAGGTAAACAGCGGCAGCTCAGACAATGCTAGCCCAAAACGTGTTTACAGGCAAAACGATCAGGTGTGTGAAAGCTTTTTCCTTTATTATAACCAGCATCTGTTTGGGTTTTTTTGTTAAATATACTCAAGTTTTCCCGAAACAGCTTCCCTGGATCAAGTGTTAGCATCAGGCAGCCATAAAAACACTCTGCTGAGCTAATGAACTGCGGTGGAAATCACTGCTTTGCAGTAATTCCCTGCTCTTCAGTCCACCTTTTGCTCCAGCTACAGAAAAGCCTTGCACCTCAACGCTCAGCACGGATTTTCACCTGGCAGTTCCCACCGAGAACACCGAGCCTGGGAGCACAGCACAGGCCCAGCAGGGTCCCTCTGCTCCCACCGGGACACGACACTCCCACGGAGCTGCCTCCTGGAGGCACCTGCCCACCTCCAGGGGAGCAGCACGTCCCCGCGCCAGCCCCCCTGGCACCGCTGCGTGTCTGGGGACCGAAAAGGGGAGGAGAGAAGGAGGCTTACAGAGAACTGAGATGCGCGAAGGTCCCTTGGTTGCCCCCAGCAGGGCAGATCACCGCCGGCTGCTCTCCGAGCACCTCAGGGCACGTGGGCTACCAGCACCCAGCCATCCAGCAGAGGTTTCCCAAGCGTCTTACACCTGCAGAGGGATCAGCAGTAAACTGCCATCCTCAAGGATGGCACAAACAAGAGGGTCGGCAGAGAGAAAGTTAGCCAGACTGCTTCAAAACCAAGAGCCAGGGACGAAGCCCTTCTGAAGGCCTCGGGGCTGGGGAAGCAAGAAACGCGCCCGAGCCACTAAGCTCCCCCACAGGAGCACCACACACGCAGCTCTCACACCAAGCCCCCGCTCTCTGTCCGCGTTCCCACGGGAAGAATAACACGCTCTGCACTGCCAGAGGACACAGGGGGCACGGGGAACAGAGCGCTTCCGATGGGAACACCGCTGCCGAGGCGCTGACCCCGCGGGGGGCTCGCCCCGACCCAGGGCTGCAGAACAGCCCCACCGCCTCCGCTGGGTGCTCTGCCTTCTATACCCAGAAAGCAGGAGCTCTCCGGTAGGTCTGATTTCGGACTGCTCTGCCTCCACCACACACACGCCTTCAGCGGTATTTAGAAAGTTGAGCCGAGTTTTTGAACCAGGTTTCAAAAATAAACTACGTTGAGACATCATCATAACATCCTGATGGCATCACCTACCAGAGAGGGGACCAACACCCAAAATAAGCTTCCAAACCCATTTTCAGTGCACTTTTTGGAGCTTTATGGCACAAGAGAAGAACCTCAACTAAACTCTGGCAAGAACAGCAATTCACTATATCCATTCTCTTTTAAATGTCCCCCTTTTTTTTTTTTTTTTTTGCTGCCTAAGATACTCAAGGAGTATTGCAAACAGCAATAGAAAATATATTTATTTGCAGAATGGACAAAGTGATAGGATGCTCCATGTGAAGAACCACAGAACAGCAGATATGCTACAAAAATAAGTCTCCAAATTTAGAAAAAGAAAATAAACTTTCACAGTTTACTCCTCTTTCTGCAGGCAGCCAAAAGCAGCCAAGCACGCTGACACCTCACCAACCACAAGCAAACGTGGCCCCATCTTTTCTTCCTGACCACAGAGCCCTTGCCCAACCCGACCTTGTCAGCACCATCCAACCTCTGCTGTTTACTGCTCAGAACAGTTTACTGCTGTTTACTGCTCAGAAGGAAACACGATGACGTGACACAGCTTCTCTCTTAAAATATGGTTTCGGCTTGCTCCAGCATCACCCATCACAGTTTCAGAAGCGTTCCTGGTGTACCCTCACACACGGAGGGAGGCATGCGCCAGACAGCCTGCAGGATTAACAGGGCACAGGGTATACAGAGCCCTGGAGCTCGGTGCCCAGCTTCAGACAGGTTCATCCTCCCTGGCCTCGTTTCTCCTCCACCTGTAAAAGGAAACCGTCCTGACGCCGCTCCAAAACCCACTCTGAAGCACAAAGCGGAGGATCACAAGGCAACAGCTGCTGCTGCCAGCGTCCGGAGGGCAGGCAGCGCGCTGCGCTCTGCTCACAGGCCACGCTCCGGCAGAGCTGCGAGGAGCATGCCAAGCAGCGTGCCAGCTCCGCGCCAGCTCACGTCTGGACGGGCTCCAACAGGCCCTGCTCTGCCTCGCCGTGCGGTGCTCAGAGGGTTTCTAGGCAAGGTGGATCTTTTCCACAATTCCAATGCATCAGCTGCCACTGAATTTTTAAAAAGTGCAGCCACAACGTTTTGTTTTTCCAAGCCTTTGGCAACGGTGGTACCAAACTCCTGCTCCAACGAGATTGTCACCACTCAGCCCGCTCCAGGTCCTTCCGACACCAGTTTGCCGCACGGCCAGCCCTGCAGCCAGCACCCTGCCCACCCAGCTCAGCACAGGCGCTGTGTGCAGAGAGCAGCGTGGCAAACCCAAGGCAGGGCACACAGAACCAAGCTGCAGTGCAATTCCTTAAAAGGTTCCACAGAAATCATAACGATAAAAAAAGAACAAAGATTTGAGCTTTCTGTTTAGACGGGATGAGCTCTGATTTCCTTCATCTGTGGCACCAACCCCAGTGGGATCAGATCTAAGCATAAAGGAGGGGAACCTGCATATGGGCAGAAATTGAGGTTAAAAAAAAAAACAATAAACATCTGATTCTTCTAATAGAGAGAGGAACCAGTGCCCACAGGGGGCTGTGCTGCTCAGCACACGTTCCCTGAAGAAAAGGTGAGATGCTGACCGAGGTAACACCTGGCTGCCTGTGCTTCGTGGTGGCAAAGGCCAGGACTGGGGAGCTGGCAGAAGGAACTCGGCAACAGAGCTGCAAGTTCGGTTCAGTGCCAACCGATGTTATGTGAGGCAAACGGGGAAAACAACGTCACATGCGCAAGACGGCGTTCTGAACTTCGTGAACCAGCGCCTGGGGTCCTCTGGTCACTCTTCCTCATCTCAAAAAGGACACAGCAGAACTAGAAAACAGTACAGAGAAGTTCAAGGGTGATCAAAGACAGGGAGCAGCTTCCATCAAACAGAACAAAAGCACACGGGAGGGCTTTTCAGTCTGGAGAAGTTTTCTATCAGCAAATGCATACAGCAGGGCTCTCAGCAGAGGAAACCGAGGAGGGAAGGGCTGCCTCCTCCAGCGCAGGAGCAATGCAGCACAACAGGAGCCCACCCAGATCCCTCAGCCCAACTCCACATGTCCCACCGGTGCTGCTGCCAGCACAGACCTGCAGACGTTTGTCCTTCTGCTGCATCCACCATTTCTGACAAGGCCGTTTTCTAGACCTCTCTGCAAGATCAATATCTCAGCGCAGGCCTTTTGCTTGGGGTATGAGATACACAGAATGCTTCTGAGTGTCACCCAAAGCAGTATCCTTCCCAAGACCCATTCCCAGCATCACAGACGAAAAGTCTCCCAGCACAATACACGTATTATGGACCAGCAATCACAGAGCCACAGAATTGTAGGGGCTGGTAGGGATCCCCAGAGCCCCCCAGTGCCACCCCCAGAGCAGGGGCACAGGGCAGCGCCCAGGTGGGGCTGGGGCTCTGCAGGAGGAGACTCCCCCGGCCCCGGGCCGCGTGTGCCAGGGCTCTGCCCCCTCCCAGCACCGCAGCTCCTGCTCCTGCCCGGGGGGGAGCTCCCTGGGGGCCAGCCGGTGCCCGCTGCCCCCCGGTTCTGGCACTGGGCAGCACCCAGCAGAGCCTGGCCCCAGCCCTGTCACCCCCCAGCCACTGCTCAGCGCTGAGCAGACCCCTCCCAGCCCTCTCCTCCCCAACAGGAGCAGCCCCAGGGCTCTCAGCCTTTCTTCACCAGGGAAATGCTCCAGAGTCAACCCCCTGCTGCTGCTTTTGCAGGGTCCCACCATGCAGTCAGCACAGAGGCAGCCTCCTTAGGGTTTATGCTCACGTGTAAGACAGGGCTGGAAGGGACCTGAACTCACACCCTAACTCGGAGCGTCGGGAGCTGTGCCCAGGTTACCCCGACAGACGTCAGCCCAACCTTTCCGGAGCTCCCAGCTGGAGACCCCCCGCCACCCTCCGCTGCGTGCTCCAGCACCAGGCTCCACGCAGCCTCGCGCAGCCCTTCGCCCCAGGCTGCTCTCAGCGGGCTCAGAGCAGAACGCTCCGGTACGAGCGCATTCCCCAGGTCTCCCCTAAAGCTCAGGGCCCAGCTCTGCCCTCCCCACAGCCCCTCCACGCAGTTCACATCGCTTTTTCAGCGTCATACCCAGAACAGCGTGCCCAAATGCAGCTTCACCGGCGCAGGGCAGAACAAAAAGCGTGCACCGTAACCTGCACACGCTCCTCTGGTTTTAGAGCTTCTGCCTCCCCTCCTGCCTTCCCCACAGGAGAGCACTGGCCACCAGGATGGGTGAGAACGCTCCCTTCGCTCTGGATGCCACCCTCAATTATCCCAGTGCCTGCAGCTGCTTATTTTGCTCGAGTACAAAGCCTTGCAACTGTCCTTAGAGGGCTGCATCCTATTTTCCAGGAAGCATTTATGCTGCCAAACCCCCTTCTTGATGTTTAACCCTGCTTCACGTCACTGACGGCACGCACGGCCTGCTCTGACGCCCCAGGCCTGAACAGAAACCCACAGCAAGCCCCCGACACAGCCCTCCTCTGACACCAGGGGCCTTCACCGGCACTCCCAACAGGTTCGTCACAGCAGCGTCCTCTTGGGATTTCATGTTTTTTTAAAACCTCATCGAGGTGAGATTGTCACAATGACAAGAATCAGAACCTCCCGAATTCAGGATCCGTGGGTGCTTTTGCTTCTGTACCCAGCGGCAGGCCAGCCGCCTTCGCGCAGAGAGGAGCCGAGGAAACACCAGTGCAGGCAGCACTGGCTGCTCCCTGAATCCCTCAGGTGCTTCCAAGCCACCTGCCTGCCCACTCTGGAATTTTCAGACTGCTCCTCTCCATGCTCTTCCTCCCAGCCCTTCACCTCCACGAACTGCTCGCTCTTCTCTTCCCGTTCCAAACAGCACCCATCTCCCATTTCTCAACAGGACACCTACTACAGCTTTTACACTTCTTCAGCTTCTGCTGCAAGCAGATCAACTGTCTCACTCAGACGGCTGCTCGCTAACCCGTCCTTTCCTCTGAGCTGCCAGAAATACCTCCGGCAGTCACTGTCACCACACACCCATTCCCCACTTTTCTCCAAAATCCTCCAGCTGCCATGACTCACGCACCTCGTCAAATCTGAAACTAGCACGACCTCCTCCCTGTTTGATTTTCTAAACCAACAGCCGGGGCTCCTTGCCCCGCAAAGGACGCATTTCCCGTCTCAAAGGGATCATTGGGACAGAGATCAGAAGCAAAGTTTCATGACCTCTGTTAAAAACAAAGGCCGTTGGATGGAGGCCTAGGTCAGCACTTCAGCCCTGGGTGCAACAGATGCAGAGGGCTCCAGAGACCCCTCCCAGGTGAACCACGGCTACAGCAGATCGCTCCTTGTCCCTGACACTCCCACGCTCAGCCCCTCTTCCCTCCCGCGAACACTCTCAGGATGCATCCACAACTCCCTGCAGGCCCCAGCCTGGGCAGAGGGCTGGTGTTTGGAAGTGGTACGGGCAGGGCCGTCTGCACTGCTCTGTTACCACCAGGAAACCCTAAAGTCTTCCCCCGGCAAAGCACTCCCGCTGCTACGGCCTGCCAAGCCAGCAGAAGAGCTTTCAGGCTCCTGCTGCATCACCACTGCCATCGCCGCTCCTGCAGTCCTGAAGAATATGACGCAGAAGCATGAAAAACAGCCTTCCCACTGCAGGTGGGACTGTGTCTTCCCCATCCAAACTGGGACCTGCCAACAGCTGCCGGGAAAAGAGAGCACGGTGAGCTCCCAGAGCCGCCACGCTGGGCGGAGAACACGCAGCTGGCTCGCTGAGGCTCCGCGGGGCGATGTGCGCCCAGCTCCCTGCAGCTCCCAGGCTTCAGAGCTGGGGTGGTACTGCCACCCCGAACTCCTGAAGGCTGAAGGGCTGGCTGCCATCTGATTAGCAGGCATCCTCCCACGGGCAGCGTGCCAACAGGGGCGGAAACGAGAGCGCCAGGGAGCGCTGCTCTGGCTATGGAACAGACAGCAAAAATTAACGACATCAGCGCGCACTCCCCTGCACTGTTCCCTCAAAAAAAAAAAAAAAAAAAAAAAAGTCACAAAAAGCATGAATCAGAACAGTTTGCTTCCGAAAAGGTAAGCCTGCTCTGTAAGATCCTTCAGGCTGAGAAGGCACAAGGGAACGCGAGCACCTGCAAGGTGAGTCACCGGCAGGGGATTGATTTCCAACAGGTTCTAGATTACAGAAGGAACGTTTGGCAAGCTGGACTCAGCGAGCTACCACCACCTGATACAGGGAGCTCTTTGTTATCTCCCGCATCACGCAGAACTAAATATTTTTCTTTCTGATAATCAGCAACCAAAAACCTAGGACTGGCAAACCATTAAGCTCTTTCCTCCCAGCAGCGAAACAATCCCAGAAGTTCTTTGTTGGATGACAAGTCTGAAAGTCTGCCCTGAACATTGTCCTCTGAGAACAGACCAGCCATTATTCCCACGGCATCTTTATCACAATGGCCCACACAAGATTAATTCAGCTTTTCCCAAGGAAACGCAGCCCTCCTCCTCCCCTCGTTCAGCACTGCTCTCTGACTGCAGCTGAAGCTCACTGCCCAACTGGCAGGAGCCTCAGAACTTCATCTGCTTCCCAAGGGAACCCAGTCATGCACAACAGGCACCGGCTGCTGGGCCGTCACCTGAGGACACAAATTAAAAGATTCACTGAAGACAACCACTTTTCAGCCTCTAATCCTCCACTGGTTTCTGAGGTTTTGGCTGAGAAGGAACATCTTACAGACTTCGAGGGCTGCACCACCACAGAGCTTCCTCGTGCTCCTTAAAACCCTCCCTGCTCAGCTTCTAACGCCCTGCACAAGGGCAGGACGAGGCCGGCTGCGCTACCGGGCTGCAGCGAGAGGGAAGAGCGCAGGATGCCCGAGTGCAGCAGCGGTAGGAAGGAGCTGAAACCCCAAGGATACAGTGCACGGCTTTCCAGGCTGACAGAAGCCCTGCCGGGGCAGCCAAGTACTTCACCGGCAGCACGTCCCTCCACCGTCAGTCTCAGCCTCCGCTCTGCTTACAGCAGCAGTCGCAGCCACGCAAGGCTTCCAGGGTCAGCCCACCCTCGTTGCTGGTTTATACCCCAGGTTGAGCTCCTGGGGTGAAGCACCACCTCCCATCCCCGTGGGCACTGCGCCCAGCTCAGAGCAAGGAGGCTGCCGAGCCCCTCCTAAGGCAGGGGGGGTTCTGCACTTCCACAGGTGCTGCACAGAGATCGGCAGCAGCCCCCTCACTTTTCGTTAAGTTCCACCACAGCCAGGCGAGTATTTCTGCGCCTGTTGGATGGTTTAAACTCTCTGCTCACTAGAGAAGGGAGAAGTGACTTCTCCACGCATAACTGTGCAAGATTTAACAGCAGACAGGCCTAGCAGCGCACTGGGTAAGAACACCACCAAGCAACTCCGTAGCTGTCTCCAGAGAAAGGCTGTCAAATTTCACTTGTGAAAGACTTTTACACTTAAACTATTTTAATCCTCCTGAGGGGAAAAACAAACCGATTCTTCTTTGCTCTTTTGTGGCATTTGTACATTCAAATCACGTTAGGAAAGAAACAGCTCTGTACCAAGCCTTGGAACTGAGAACACGGTGCAGAACCGTTCTGGTGGCAGGATGCAGGCCGACAGCGCGGCTCTCCAACCGGAGCACATCCAGCGCAAATCCCGGGGTGTTTTCCTCTCTTCTGAACTGGAGGCAGCTGATCTCCCTTCTGCATTACACAACGGCGCGGGTGAGCCCGAATTTATCACGCTCGTACGCTGTCGGAACAGCTACAGGTTGCACAAAGAGTGAGATCATGCCTTATCTCTGCCTCTATCGTAAAAAGAAACTTAAGATTTTCCTGCAGCCATTCTGGAAGACAAGTGCAGGTTTTTTTTTTTTTTGGCATGAAGGCCGTAGCTCTTCCTGCAGCGCTCTCCTGGGTGCAAAGCCACACGCACACCACCCCGGGACCCACACGGCTCCCCCGCTGCTCGTTATTTTTGGCCGTACCTAAATGTGCTCACCTGTACGAGGAGGCCAGCAGCTAAACTTTAATCCGGCGAGAGGGACCTGCGGCACAGTGCCACCCGCACCGAGCACAGCCCCCAGGGCCGGACCGAACGGGTTGGCAGCCGCCGACGGACGGTGCCGCAGCAGCACCGCAGCCCCACCGCCGCCGTGTTCCCCCCAACTCCCCGCTCCCAAGGGCTCCGCACACCCCACACAGCGGGCGCCGAGGCACGGACCCCTTCCATCTCGTTTCCT
>VXAV01001355.1:17479-33716 GCA_013399715.1 Alectura lathami
TGGGGGGGGACGGAGTCGCCGGGGCAGGGGGCAGCGAGCGGCTGCGGGGCAGGGGGGCAGGGAAGGGCCCTGCACCAGCAGCCTCAGGGTCTGGAGGTGGATCGGGCAGTGGGAGCCCACAGGCAGAGCTTCAGAACAGCCCCTTGCCCAGGGACCGGCCGCCCTTGGCTCCTCAGGAGCAAGGCAAAGCAGAATCAAAACATGGGAAAGGCAGCTCCTCCTACCAGGGCACTGCTGAGGCTGTGATCATAGATCACGGAACGTCCCAAGTCAGAAGGGACCCATGAGGACCACCGAGTCCAACCCCTGTCCCCACCCAGCACCACCCAGCCCCAGCCCCTTTGGCTCAGAGCGGTGCCCAAACGCTCCCTGAGCTCCGGCAGCTCGGGGCTGAGCCCAGTGCCCTGAGGAGCCTGTGCCGTGCCCACCACTCTCTGGTGCAGAACCTTTTCCTAATGCCCCAACTTGATTGTTCATCTCTTGGGGCTGTGCACACCCAGATCCAGCCCGTTGCCATGCTGAGGACACAGTGCCTGATCTGACCCCAGCCCCGCTCCCAAGGGACCTTTGCTCACATCCCACACATCCCAGGTACCACTGGAACCACTGCTGCCCAGCCAAGGCCAGGTGAACGAAGCCCAGAGGGAGCACGAACCTCACCCGAGCCCCACCTGGTTCAGCGGTCGAGGTGCGGTGTTGCACAAACACAGCCCTGGCTCACAAACAAAGCTGCGAGCAGCGGTGACCCTGAGCACGCAGATGTTGACTGTCCCTGCGCAAGGCCGTGGTGTTCTGCCATCAATTGCATCCCTCCTAATCGCATTCTGTGCAGACTTCCTGTAGCTTCAGCTGCAGTGCAAGGTCTCGGTTCGGCCATGGACATGCCGGGCGGCCTTGGCTCAGCAGAGCTGCGAGATCGTCCTCCAGCTTCCACAGGATGGTGCCAGGTGCCAGGGGAGGGATGTGGGAAACACCAGGCTTGGTCCTCACTGTAAACCAGGAGCCACCGCGGATTTCAGTACTTCCCTGTTGCAACTGCTGCTGGCTATCAGTGTGGCAAAAAGCAGCAGGCACCAAGGCACGGTGGAACTGCACTGGAGCTCTGTGACAACAGCCCAGAGCCCAGGGATGCGTGGCACTGCTCAGGGACACCCGCAGGGTGCCTGCCTCAGGGCTCTGCTGGCTCTGAGCCGAGGGCAGCTTCTTGCAGTCTCCGTTTTCTCGCAGCCTCCGGTTCCTTGCTTTGCTGCAGACCTCAGTGGTACCCATGTCGAGAGCAGAAACAACCAGGCAAAAGCCACCAGCAGTGTTGCATGGTTGCTGTACCACGTGCCCGCATGCCACCAGTGCCCAAGGGCAGAGCTCCCCAAACTCGAATCCAACAGGACCGCTCCCAGGAGCAGGATGGGACCCTGGGCCATGCAGCATTTCCCCAAGAAATTCCCCCCAGAAGGGACACATCCCACTCCTAGAGCTGTTACCCCAGCTCCAGAGATGCAAAGGACCAGGCTTTCACTCACCTCTCATGAGGCTGCAGTTTTTTGTCTCCCTGAGCACCCGACACAAGACACCCAGGCCTCAGCTTTCCTCCGGGGAGATGCCCTTTTCCCCTGCTGCCAAAGGAGCCTGTGGGGAGCGCTTCCAGAACGGAGCCCAAGGTTCATGCTACAGCCCAGCACATCTGTTTGCCTGTCACCACCCCGTTTCTCACAGTCTGCTGCAGAACAATAACGGTCACTTAATGCCTGTATCCTTTCTCTAACTACAATGAGTGATCACGAGCCCCCAGTGGCACTTCAGGACAGGTACCAGGAGGTCATACAAGCATCAGGAGCCGTGATCCAGACACAGTGACACAAGCTTATGTCCACGTGTCTGTTGCCCACAGCTAAGGACGAGCTTGGCAAGTCACTCACTACAGACACACATGGGCACAGCGGTTTTATGTGAAAAGAGAAAAAGTAACAAAAAGCAAGGAAGCAACAGACACGGCAGCCTCCGAGTCTTACATCAGCAAGGCGAGCAGCTATAGACATAGCTGTATATTTTTTAATTCTGCGTAAACAGGCAGTTGAGCAAATCCCTTCCATGCCAGAGCTGGGAGAAAGGTAAGAATTGCGACACGCTCCCAAGCCATCCCTGCCTCCACCCTCTCTGTGTCATCTCTTTTAAGTGCCAGGGTGGGGCGATCCCTCCATGCAGCGCCTGGCACTGCCATACACAGCCAGAAAAGGTGAGGCATGCCCAGCCCTTGGGGCACGCTCCCTGCTTGTATTTACACGCAGTAAGGGACACCCTTGCAAGTTTTCGCTGCTCTTGGCCTTGCAGGCTGGGGACAGGGTGGCAGGGCAAAGGGATGCCACGAGCTCTTGGCAAGCTGATGCCCTCGTTTGCGTCCTTGGCCAGTTTGCTGCGGTGCTCCTGGAAGTTGCTGGGGAAGCAGGCAGGCTGGTTTTGCAGCACGTCCGATCTATAGGTGCCAATCTATAGGTGCCAGTCTACAGGCGCCAGCTCCCCTTGTGCTGTGGTGCTCTCACAGCGCTGTGTGGTTTCGCCGCATCACAGGACAGCAGCTGACAGCCCTCTAGCAAAAAAGCTGACATTCCTGTCCTGAATCTTGTACTGGTAGATCCGGGTGACATCCTGCTCTGTTGACTCCAAGGACAGTCTCTTAATTATTTTAATCTGCAAAGGGAAAGGAACAGGAATATCATCCCTTGGGCTGCCCCAGGCACAGCATCCTCAGCCCTTGCTCCTCAATGCCACCGATACAAAACCACAGTTACAGAAACCGCCACACTCTGCCTGCAGCCAGCCTCACCCTTGGTGGCAGCCCCAGGTGAGAGGCCAGCAGCAACCAGCCCCCAGCTGCCCTCCCAGCCCAGGAGAAATCGCCACAGGCCAGGCTGGGATCCATGCACATGATGGTTTGGGGAAGCTTCCCAAGAACCAGATCTTATCCTTTGCCTCCGCCTCGGTGCAGGACACAGCCTGCACTGCAGCTGTTGGATAGAGCCATAGCCCTTCGAGCCTGCGTGCCCTGCAGGTGACCACAGCAGGGCTGTGTGTTAGTCCCTAGCCATGCTGCAGACCAAGCTAGTCCGGGGCTGTAAGAGGCAGATGGAGCATGTCTCACCCACCCCGGGCCTCCCGGCAGCGTTACGTGTGACGTTCTGCGTGACATTCCGTGTGACATTAACGTGTGCCACCTCCCAGCGCTCGGCCGTGCGTTACCTCTCCGTGAACATCCTTGCAGAAGCCGGTTGCCAGCCCCTCTACCCACAGGATGAGGTTGCTGTGATGACACAGGGCGTTCACCACCAGCTTGTTCTCCTCATCTTCCGAGTCCTCGCTGCCGTGAACCAGCACCACGACGTTCCCCTGGAACAAGAGCAGCAGGCAGCGCTGAGCCCCTCGCTGGCTCCAGTCTGCCAGGTGAGGAAGGGGAGGGAGCAACAGGAGCTTGCACAAATGCCCTGCTAACTAAGCCCCTTAGACATCTGCCAGCATGCCAGCTGCTCCTGAACTGAAGTCCACGGGGAAAATCAACATGAGACGTGCAGACCTCTCTGGAACAGCCTGCTGTATGTATGTTGTCTATACTTCTATATACGTCTAATCTAATCTGGGGCCTAAAAATACATTGAGCCTTTGTTACAAGACAGCTGTCCAGCTAAGCCTGTCTGTCAGGCCACGCAAATAGCAGCTCTCTGGATGAATTCAGAACAGCCAAACACAGACACGGCTCTGGCTGCAGCCGGCGCTGTGCGGCTCAAACCTTCCCGGCTCCCAGAGAGCTCCCCAGTGCAACACCAACTCCATTAAAACACATCCCAGGAGCCTCTGCCTCAGCCCAGGCGGGTCACCAAGGACTTAAAATAACATCAAATTCTCAATCAAGTAAAATGTACTTTAAAGCTTCAGAACATCTCAGACAGAAATGGAAACATGTTAGCATGATTTACCTTTTTTTTGCTGCTTTGGAGGTAAATATTCCCAGCAAGCAGAACATCCCTTGTCAGCATTTACAGCACAAACACCCTGGCACCATGTGAAGTGCAGGATAACAAAACTTGACACCATCTACTTTATTTCTCACTCAAGCAAAGAGAGAAGTGGCCGGGGGGAGGGCTGCGGTGCAAATTGCAGAGGATGGATGTGACGAACGATTTTTGGCTGCGATGCTTTCAGAAGCGAGCGCATCGCTGGGGAGATCATTGTGGAACTGACACATTGTCACACGCCCTTAGAAACAGCTGGTGCAACACGCAGCAGAACTGGAGACTGCTGGAAGCACAGGCCCACGTCCCCTCCGGCTACGGGAGCTGCACCGGGACCTTCATCTCTGTCCCCTGACACTCATCCGCCCCTCGTCACCTTCGTAACGTTTCCTTCCCACAGGCACGTAAAACACGGGTGTGAGCAGAGATCTCTGGAGAGCCAGGAGCTCTAAAATAGCAGAATTCACACCCGAAAGCCCTGCTCACAGGCCAGGGGCAGAAAGAGACTGCACGGCACCGCCTGGGAAACCAGTTGCAAAGGGCTTTACATAGGTTCTCCAGGGACAAGTCCCTCTTAGGACAGTAATGGTTCAGACTTCCTGCAAAGACAAAGCTTTCTGCAATCCTGTTATGCACTGGGGGATAAAGAGAAAGCCAGGCTTTGCTCCAGAGGCTCTGGGAGCACTGCGTGTGGAGGGAGCGGTACCTTGAGCTGCGAGCACACCACGACCCTGCAGTAGTGGATGAAGTCCAGCACGGCCACCGGTGTGGCACCCAGGCTGAGCAGGATGCTGAGATCATCCACCAGCAGCACCGGGCCCGTCCAGGAGTCACCGTCAGCAGGCGTCAGGGACGTCCGGACGAAGTCAAACAAGTCTTTGAGGTTGGAAACGCTCCCGCTGGAGAGAAAGAGGAGGTCTCACGGGGCTTTTGCCCCACAGGTGTCACTGACCCAACAAGGGCAACGCCAGCCTGCGCCACCCCTGCTGTCCCCACTGCTGTGACAGCCAGCAGGTCCCTCCAGCCGCTGCTCCTCACACACCCGTGCACAGCGAAGCCCTCGCGCCCTGCTCCAGGCATCCTGCCGTGCTGCAGCAGCACCCACACGCCCCGACCCACGGGGTTATGGGGCCCCACAGCACAGGGGTTCGTGAGGTTTCACTGCCTGCCCTGGGTCTCTCCTCCAGCACGCCCCAGAGGTGGTCACCTTCTGAGCTTACAGCCCTCCGTGCATTTTGCTGCCCCACACACTGACCCCACCGCAGCCTTGCACATGCCCACCATCCTCCAGCAGTGAGCTACGCTGCCTGACAGGGCACAAAGTTCATTATATTTGCTCTGCACGTGTCCTGTGGTGCATTACAGGAGGGAGTGACTTCTCTCTGCCACAAAGGGTTTGATACACTTTTATCAAATCATCAGGGAAAAGCGAAGCAGGAACAAAAATGAAAGCCAATGTGGCTAAAGCAGCACTGCTCTCTGACTGCTGGGGTGGAGCTGTATTCGACACAAACCTGTTGAGAGCTGAAATAAATTTTCTCTAGACCTGTAACATGCTTGGCAACAAAGATGGGGGCAGCAATTGCCCTGAAATGCTGGAGAAGGGGAGGGAAGCACACTCTGAGCAGCAGGGAAAGGCAGGGCAGGCATTTCCCTTCACTTAATGTGTCCGAGTGCAACGCACACCTTGGAGGGAAGCCCAAAGGGAGCCTGGTCTCAGCCCAGGCTGCTGTCTGCCTTGGCTGCAGTGGCAGGAGACACGGTGCAGGACCCAGAGGGGAAACATTCAGCATGGAGACCCCGCTCTGCCCCAGCAGAACCACCTCTGCCTCCTCCAGCTGGCCGGGTTTACCTTATGAACTGCAGAGGGCTGGGCTGTCCTGACTGCTCGTCCTCCCCAAACAAGAGGTCAAGGCAGGACTTGAGGCCTTCCAAAAAGACAAGCTGTCCTCGTTCTTTGGCAGCTGTCAGGCTGACTCCCTGGAGAGAGGAAAACATTCTGTTGCAGAGCAAACAGCTTTGGAGGAAGGGTGCAGACAGAACCAAGCAGATCAACAGCCTATTTTTATCAAGTCTCATCTAATGTGCTAATAAAGTCACTGCCTCGGAGACTCCCGCGCAGTGGCTGAAACAGGCAGTTCTGCTGCACGTGCTGGTGGGCACGTTCACCTTCCTTTGTTCTGCCAGGAGAAAAAATACAAATCACTGCAATCTGAGGTGCTCAGACAACCTGGAATGGCTCCTGGGAAGACAGCAGCATCGTTGCTGCCTGGCACGGGAGAATAATTCTCATCCAGAATCAGGGAGAAGACAGGTACAGGGTATTACCAGGGAGCAGTTTCTTCACCTTCCCTTCTTGGCAGGTGAAAGCTAATGGTTTTTGCTGTGTTCGCATTGTCGCTGTGGCAATAACGATTCCCTGGCACTAGGAGTTCCTCAGCACAACCCACGCACGAGTGAGACCTGGAGGAGGCCAGGGTTGGGCACCCAGCAGTGTGGGGCCCAAGGGGAGCAGCCTCAGCGCTTCGGAGAAGGGGGAGAGACCACGAGCACCTGCCTGGGGCCACGATGTGAACTCCAGCCAAAACCTCCTGCTTAACAACAAGGCTGACCTCGAGATCCACGTGCTGGGCCCATCCAACTCCCAGCACCGTCAGTCCCAGCAGAGCAAGCCCTGGCTGTGCGGTGTGGGCTGCTCCCCGCGTTTCACAGCGGGGCTGTAACCTCTTATGCCGGAGCCAGAGAGCGTTAGCACAGAGCCCCGCAGCCCTCGGCGCCCTGGAAATGGGGCTGTTGTGCAACGCAGCAGGTAGGTGGACAAGGTGGCGAGACAGATGGCTTACAAAGAGTTCAGGAAGCTTTAGCTGAACACTGGATTGCTCAAGAGGCAGAAGTGGTGAGCCAGAGGCCAGGAACCAGAAACAAGGATCCTGAGAGAGCAGCTTGCACATCCCTGCTGGTGACTGCAAGGCTCCGTACCCCGGCACAGAGTGTGGCCCAGCAGGGCCGGTCAGGAACAAGAGGCAAGGCACGGAATCACAGACCCACTGCATGGTTGGTGGGAAGGGACCTGCACACAGCCTGTGCTGCTGGAGTGGCCCAGCCAGGGAAAGGCTGGCAGCAGCTCTTCCCCCGGAGCTCTGAGCACAGCTGGGCAGAGCGCTGCGCTTGGCACCGGCCCAGCCCCTCCTTTTGTGAAGACCCTGGACGTTTTCCAGGTGTTTCCCAGTCCCCACAACGCCCAGGAGCCACAGCTCTCATTGCTCACAGACAAGGAGATGCAGCAAAGCGATGTGCCCCACCTCTGCCTCCTGATCCCCACCCCACATCTCACCTGCCAGACCCTCCTGTTACGAAGTGTTACAACACTTCGCCTACCCCCACCCTTATTTTTTTTTCTAATAGACTGGAAAGTCACATCTTCCACATCTAATCAACGAGGCATCCCTACACAGGGCTGCTTTGGGAGCATGGCATTTCCACACAAGGACCCCGAGGGAGAAGGTCTGAGTAGATAAGGAAGAGGTCCTTTCCAGGAAGATTAACCCCGAGCTCCTGCAAGGCTTATCAGCAGCCACATGTTCCATGCTGGTGATAGAAATGACAGATTTCCACTGCTTTCCCTCCCTGCTGAAACTCCAGGGGGAGAGGTCCATTCATCAGGGCTGATGCCAGAAAATGCTGCTTACAGCAGTTAGGAAGCAGTGGCTCAGGGGCAGTGCCTTCGGTCCCAGCCGGGACACTCCGACCAGCAGCCCTGGCTAGCGAAGGCTGCTCCGGGGTGAAGGGCACCTGACCTGTGCCTCTCCGTTCTTAAATCAGCCTCGAGTTTGCCCTTTGTTTTCCTGGCCTTCCGCACATGCTGGTGGGAGGAGATCAGCCCCACTGGCCACACAAGCTCTGGCTGGAAGCACCACCTCCAGCGAGCCACCAGCCAGCACTTTCAGATGTGCCCCTTTTTTTTTTCTTCCAGCACCTTCTCAACAATCAGCACCAACCAGCAGGCGTTCAGCTTGCATCACACTCCCTCACCTAAGCCACATGGTCTTCTCTCTTCTGCCTTTCTCCCAGGCCTGGCAGGAGCAGTAATTCCCACCGCCAAGACACTTGCACAGCCTGCAGAGCCTTTTGCTCTCCCCACCAGCCCGGAGCCCAGCAGAGGTGCTGTGGGCTTCAGGCACAGGAACTCAGCTTCTGCAGGTGATAATTACTCACCAAAACTCCGCTGGAAAGCAGGGCAGGAGAGCAGAGCTAACACAGGCCTCTTAGGCAACTGCAAGCCCACACCATGGACAAATTCCTGGCCAAGGACAGAAGAACCTTTATGCAGCAGGAATGTGGAACGGCCAGCACATACCTGACGTGCCACACAGCAGGGCTGAGCTTCAGGGCAGGCTCACAGCCCTGATCCCCTGGTGAATTTTTGGAATCCACGGGACTCAGGCTCTTGCTTAACTGCTTTGCAAGAGCAGCATCCAAAGCCATTCTTAATGTCGACAATTCAGAAATCGGTCCCAGAGGAAGGCCTCAGGACAGCTCAAAGATGGTGAAAAAAGCACCCAAATTGGCCAACAGCACCTGCTCCACTGCTAGCACGTCCAGAGACACCAGAACGTCCCTGCTGCAGAGCCACAGCGCCGCAGAGGACCGCGCAGCGCACACCACCAGCCCTGACAGCTCTCGCTACCTCGCAGCATCGCGCTCCATTATCACGCAGAGAGCACGGACGCTATCTCTGGCAGCCTGTCACGCGTCGATCCAGCCCAGGAATGCCTCTGAGGCTGCAGTCTGGGGACACTGGGGCTGACAGCTCCACGACAGTTGTGCCACGCCGTCGGGCGGGCAGCACCGCGTCCCACCAGCCCGCAGCCGTGCTGCTCCTTAAAGCGAACCTGCCGCTGGCTGCCGGCTGCTTCCTAATGGAAAGCAAAATATTTGCAGGAGAGAACTACTAACGGAGAACGTGAGGCAGCTCCGTTAACTCCCACAGCGACCAGCACTGCAGTACAAAGTGCGACAATCCGCACCCAGCACTCATCCAAGGCCTGACCTGCAGGGGAGAACAGGGGTGACCAGGCAACGTCCTCTGGTCTGTGACCTGTGGCAGGGCATGGGGGAGCAGGCAAGAGGGAGCCCAAAAGGGGACAAATATGTTTTTCCTGTAAAACAAACCAAACCTTGTACAAGCGAGGGTGGGATCACTGACCTGGCAAGCTGCCCTCATGCCATCAGTCCTGCTACAGATCTCTAGAAGGTCATGACAAATAATGCTAACATTATCTGTCCCTTGAAATCGCTCAAATCAGCGACTGCAGTGAGTGCAGTGAAAAGAAAAAGCGTGGAGCCAGTAGTGTAAGGCAGCACAGGCACAAAATTCCAGGGAAACTGCACTTAGCTAAGCTATGAGGGACTGGTTCTGGACTGGTGAGACCCGGCAGCACTGCGGGACAGCACTGTAAAGCCAGCATCGTACCACCCTGGCTTCAGCAGCACGCTCTCTGGGGAGGCCCCACCCAGCCTGGCCTGGAGCACCCCCAGGGATGGGGCACCCACAGCTGCTCTGGGCAGCCTGGGCCGCGGCCTCACCACCCTCATCATGAAGAATTTCTTCCTGCTGTCTAACCTAAACCTCCCCTCTGTTGGTTTAAAGGCATTACCCCTTGTCCTATCACAAAAGCCCCTGACAAAGAGTCCCTCCCAGCTTTCCTGCAGCCCCCTTTAGGTATTGGAAGACTGCTGTAAGGTCTCCCTCTCCCTCAGACCAGCAGAAAGCCACACAGCGGTGAGCGCAGCCAGCTCCTGACCTGCTCCCCAGGATCTGGAACCACGCAGCCGCCAGCAGAAACAGCAGCAGCCCAAGCTGTGAAGCTCTTCCGACGGCGCTCTTTCATAAGCAGATAACCTGCTGCTAGAAAAGATGATGCATGGGAGATTTAACCTGTGGAGGGGACAAGGGAACACAGTGACCAGACTCCTCCAGCCAGTGGCCTTTTCCCTGGCCAGGCAGCTGGTCTTCAGCTTGCCACTGAGGAAGAGGAGCTGAGCAGGGAGTGGCAAAAACTCCAATCACAAACAAATCTGCAGTCATAAACAGGTCTGAGAGTGAAACTGCCCTGCCAAAAACCACCTCAGCTGAGCCTGGCACATTCATTTAGGCAAGGAAGGATTAAAACAAGGGCACGATCTTATGGAAATTCAGATATAAATACGAGACAGTACGACTTCCAACTGCTCAGAGCTCAGGAGGAATTCACACCACCCAAGCACACAGACACCTGTGAAGTCAGAATGCAGAACTGACTCAGAGCAGAAACCAAGAGCACGGGGTCAGCTCACTGCTGCAGGCAAATGTAATCCCTTCCGTCAACCCCCCGAGCAACTGCATTGTTCTTCTGACCACCTCCTTCACAAAAGCCATCTTCTTGTTGGAAGCATCAGGCAGCAGATCATTCTGATTGGCATTGCACATGTGCTCCAGCTAATCCTCATGTTCTCTCACTCCCCAGACTCTCCCACGAGAGAGATGACACCACCACCTATTAAAAGCACTCATCGAGCTGCGTACCAGGAAATTTCACCATATTACGACACACCAACAAACGCGATTCTGCTCTTAGAGCAGATGAGGTTCCCATACTGAACAGCTGAATCTCCCACCTACATGGGCCGCTGCACCCTGTTTCCTGTCCCGCTCTGCAAGTTCCCCCCAGGCTTCCTCCCTCTGCAGCACAAAGGTCAGTGCTCACACAGCGTGGTTTGCTCCGCCACGGGAAATGCTCTGCAGGGGAAATGCATGCTCAGTATCTGGCTGAGAGGTAAAGCTTCACATTGAAATGCTTTGCTTGCTCAGTCCGTTTTATTTAACTCAGGTCTGAGCCCTCAGACCATTTATCTCCTTTTAATAGGAGGTAAAAACTGAGTATTAAAATTTATTAAAAACAAACAAACACAAAAAAACAAAACAAAAACAAAAAAAAACCACAGTAGTTTAGCAAGTACCAAAACTCACCCCACATTTACAGTGGAGAACACACCATCTTTGCACCCAGTTCTCCAACACCTGAGCATCTCTATAAGCAAAAGCACTGCTGGGATCCCCAGCAGAACAGAGAGGGGAGATCCAGCACCAGCCCTCATCCCCTCGGCTCTGGGAGCTCACCCGGACTTCACACCCGGCGCACTTCACACCTGTCAGAGAGCACCAGAAAGAGCAGAGAGCTGCAGTTTACACCCAGAGGTGAGAGGTGACACTGGGAATGACCTTGCCTCCTTGGTTTTTTGGTTTCCTCACTTTGTGGCACACGTAACCCTTGCCTGACTCGCCATGGGAAGGAAATTGGTGCTTGTGGGTCCCCAGATGGCTCCAACAAATGCCTTGGCCCAGAGGCCAGAAGCAGCACACAGGCAGCATTCTGAATTTTCCCATGTTCCAGCCCAAAGCTCTTCATCACAACCTAACCACAGGACAGGAAACGAAGCCACCTGAGGACCCCCTGTGCCATGCAGACATTGGCACAGAGAGGCCCTGTGGCCACAGACACCACAGGGCTTTTCTCCCCAGAGCACTACTGAAACTGCATCCACCAGTCTGGGCTTCTCTGGGGAATGCTGAAAGCCAGAAAACTTCTCTCAGCATAAAACAAGCAAGCAGGGGAGAGCCCGGTGAGATCGCTGCAGTGAGACTCCTGGCCCAAAGCTCAAAAGAAGGCGTTTGTCCCAGAGCACATCCCTCCCACAGGGAGAACCCCGCTGCAGCAGCACCACGCCCCGTCGAGATCTGTGGATATTTGCTCACATGCAATCCCCTTTCTCCATTCTCATTCCTTTCCACCCAGAGAATCCACCCAGGCCTGGAGTTACTAACCTGTGCCAGGAGACTTACCAGCTTCTGCGCTACGATGTTATAGTGACTGAAGGACTGGGCAAGGGCCACAAAGCAAACCTTACAGCCAGCTGGGGGAGAAGACAAAATTGTTTCAGTTTTGCAAACTGCCGGTATCAAAGCAGGTGAATCACAGCAGCCTGGCTACAAACCTGCCTGCAAAGGCCTTGAAGTGGGACAGGTCTAGGAAGCCTCTCACTTGCTCATGGCTGGGCTCCCAGCTCTCACCTTTCTATGGGTTTTCCAGTTCAGGGAAGATTTTAGCCAGGTTAAAAAGAAATGGAAAGAAGAAGAAAGGGATGACATTAAGCAAAAACAGGAGGCCTCTTTTCTGCCTCATGCCATTCTGCCCTGGGATCTCCCTGCACTGTTTGTTGGTACAGCTGCAAGGAGGCCAACGGCCGACCATGACACAACAGGCGTGCCGAAAGTCCCTGTTTTGGCTCTCACAGGGCAAGCGACCTTGTCTGGAAACACACACAGAACCAGCAATTTTGACAAAGCCACCTCCCTAGGGCATGACTTTGGAAAACCCAGCACGTGACAGCCTGGCCTTGGGGCTTGGGCATGAACCAAACCAGCATGGTTGTGCCTCCCTGCCAGAGAGCAGGACGCAGATTACAAGCGGCGAGGTCTGCGGCCCCAGCCAGGCCTCCCCAGACGTTCTGAGCACCAGCTGGGCGCAGGGACAAGGGCAGGATGGTGCTGCAGGTCAGCACGTCAGACCCTACGGCGGCGCTGCCCCTCTGAGCAGCTCACCCTGCTCGTCACCTGCTCCGCGCACTCCTCCCTGCAGCATCACTCTGTTCGGTCCTGTAAACCAATTGTTTCAAAAACGGGTGAAGCTGAGGAGGTGGCAGTTACGGGGGCGGGAGGGCAGGTTGTGCTCAGCCCCACCACCAGCACAGCACTCTGGGATGAGCTTCAGGGCTGGGAGGCACAGCCCGAGCAGATACACCAGCAGAAAGCTGGAGGAGTTCAAGAGCCCAGTGCTCGCCCTCCAGGAGCTGACACATTATTCACAGGCAAAAGGTTAGCAGGAAAGCAATTAGGCGACTTGCCAGCCCCTCTATCTGTTTGTTTGTGTGTTTACTCACTGCAATCTTATCTATCTGTCAGTTGCTCCTGATAGTTGTACCTGTGTCCTGAAATGTTCAGTAATGAGGGAACTACACAACTCGCCCTCATTAGCCCGAGTAATTTACAGCCCTCGTGGCACCAGTGGCGAAACAAGCTGCACGGAGATTTAGGGCTACAGAGCAAGGCCCAGGAACAAGTCGGGACCAGGACCCATAAACCCTGACGTCAGCGCCTTGCGCTGATCCGAGGCCACCACACGCTCTGCAGAACCAGCCCCTGCTCTTGCAGAAACACTCTGTGGAGAAGGAACCTCCAAGGAGCGGGCGAGGACAAACCCCTGCCTCGCAGAGTCCTGCTGCTCACGTACCTCTGAGGTAGAAGGAGAGGAAGTGGTGCACCAGGAAGCTGCCATCCGTTCTGCTGTCTCGCAGCAGCGTGAATTTACCCTGGAAAAAAGAAGCAAACCAACTTAGCAGAGGCAGACAAGGGTTATGTGCTCAAGCTGCTGGCATGGGTGGCTGTGAGCAATTTCCACCTCCTCCAGCTCATGCTGATCCTCTGCTCAAAGTGACACAGGTGGCACGGGGACAACGGCCACCCGCTCTGCTCCCAGCCCATTCTGCGTGCAGAAACGGCCGCCCTGTCACCACTGCTGTCCCCGTCCCCTGCTGCAGGCTCACCTCGGACATGCCACGTTCAGAGCAGAAAGCCTCAGCATCTAGATGTGTTGACAGGAGCAGAGCTCTCCGCACACAGTACACACCCTGTTTTGATCATGTGGGAAATTAATTCAGCTCATCAGTGCACGCTTGTGAGCTGTACCAGTCTCATCGGGGCATTTGTTCCTTTAAAACCTTGGTCAAGATTTTTCTTTAATCAACACTGCTTTTAATCACAAAACTTATCAATGCAATTTTTTTTTTCAATCTGTTACAAGAAAAAAGAGAAAAAAAAGCCCTTCACAGCAACCAACAGTCTACCATAGGCACTGTGCAGTTCACACCCCGACACCCAACGTGCTGTACAGCGGTGCTAACGGCATGGCCAACACTGGGCATGTCTGCAGGGAACGCAAAACAGAATTCAGGGTACAGAAACGCTGCTCTGAGAGAGCGCTTTTCCACGCAAACAAACGGGTGGAGGCACCCCATGGTGAGAATCTTGCTGGGATGTACGCTCCAGGGGTAAGCCTAGCGGGGTCGCCGGGTTAGAACAGCACAAGCTCAAGTGTTCCGTGGTTCGGCTCCTGCAGGAGCTCCTCCTCCATCCCCCCACTCTCCTCCTGCATGCAGCAGGGCTGGATGCAGCCCCACGCCCCCTCCTCATGCTAGGTCTTGGAGAGGAATCTGAACCGTGCACCTCCAGCACAGATGGATTTGCACCCAGCAGGCTGGCAGCAGCTCCTGGAAACCCTGCCCAACGCCTTCACCAACTGCAGAGCCGTGCAGGGGACACAGACAACAGGAACTGGGGTTCTGCAAGACCCCGTGGCTGCACCATCTTCTGCACCCACAGAACTGGTCAGCCCCTCGAAGCAGCCACGTCCCTGGAGGTGCCATGGGCTGGTGGCTTCCCCTGCTGCCAGCAGGAGCAGGTGAGCTCTGGCCCTGTCACCAGGACCTTGTTTGCTGGCAGCCCCGCAGCACCCGAGCCCTCCTCCCCCACCTGCACGCCCTTCTCAAGCCCAGGAGGATGCTGCTCAGGATGCAGCATCTCTGAAGGGAAGGCTCTTGCAGCACCTTCTCCTGCCGTCTGCCCCAGCCTGTTCCCTCTACACTCTGCCTTCACGCTCTGTCTGCCTGCCGGCTACAAGGCAGAAGCTGCAGCTACTTGTTAGAAACTGCCAGGATCGATTGCCAGGGCAGCGGCGGGTGTGACAAGCATTCAGTGGTGACATGTCAGACACACCCACACAGGCAGCAGCTTCTTCCACCTACCAGCCCTGCGGTCAACACTTCGAAAATGGCACAGACTTAACCATGGAGATGGGGAAAATGGAACGGCAGAAATGCTAAGAGGAGATTTGCGAGGGGCTGATGCTTTTTAAGCACAGCAGGACACCGATCTCTGGCCAGCCTCGGTAGCCCAGGTGTGGCAGGATGCCCGAGCAAGTGGCTGGAAGGCCACATCCTGGCTGATGGAGAGGAAGAGGCAATCCCTTACACCGAGGAGCCTCTGGTTCAGTGCCTCTGCCAGGTTCTGCCCACGCTGCCAAGACAAAACTCAGGATCTCGAGACTAAACCTCTTGTCGGTTTTGCTCTGCTCGATTCCCAACTTGCATCAAGCCCCACTGTGCAGGGCTGCAGCGTCAGACCGTAACACTGCTTGGCCATGGTTCTTCCACCTGATTTTAATAGAATCACAGGATATCCAGAGTCAGACAGGACCCATGAGGAGCAGCAAGTCCAGCCCCTGGCCCCACCCAGCCCCACCCAGCCCCAGCCCCTGTGGCTCAAAGCAGTGTCCAAACGCCCCCTGAGCTCCGGCAGCTCGGGGCCGTGCCCCCTGCCCTGGGGAGCCTGCCCCATGCCCACCGCCCCCTGGGGCAGAGCCTTTCCCTCACACCCCCCGACCCTCCCCTGACAGCTCCGTGCCGTGCCCTCGGGCCCTGTTGCTGTCCCCAGGGAGCAGAGCTCAGCGCCTGCCCCTGCGCTGCCCTGGCAGGGAGCTGTGGGCCGCCGTGAGGCCTCCTCCCCTCAGCCCCCTCTGCCCCGGGCCCAGGCGGCCAAGGGCCCTCAGCCGCCTTCTCCCTGACTTCCCCATCCTGTGAGACCCCTGCCTGGGTGCAGGGCTGCTGCCTGACGGACCCCCGCTTGTCCCACCGGAGCCATGGGACATCCAAGGCCTCCGCTCCGCCGCCATCCCTCCTGGCACACGGCACTGCCTCACGGCGCTGTACAAGGCAAGAAGCGGGGAACCGCTGGTTTACAAAACAAACGACCACCCTAACTATACCTTTGTTGCCTAACACTGTATGTGTCACGCAAAACACCCCGTTTTCTGTAACACATGCACATTTCGTTAACTTCTGGCCTGGAGCACCTCACGGCTCTCACACAGGACGCGGGTCTTTTGTCACCACACGACTCCCTCAGCACAAAAACCACAGGGACGAAGTACATCAATACACCGGCCTAAAGGAGGAGAAACCCCAGCCACCACCCTACAGGGGCTCGGACGCCTTTGGAGCAACGCCTTCACCCTCCCTTTTTTCCTCTGTCCGCACAGCAGCCACCGCACGCCCCAGCGAGGCCCAGCCCCAGCCTCAGGCCG
>VXAV01001356.1:40467-54716 GCA_013399715.1 Alectura lathami
CAGGTGCCATTTGAAACATCAGCATGCCAATGCCATTTTAAAAAGGACTGAATCAAGGTACCACAAAGTGATTTCAAAAGTAGCCAATGACAGAATAAGCCTCAAAAGCAAGCCTCATCTCTCTCTCATTTGAGGAAAGGTTTATGTCTCTTTCACATCTTCTCTTTTCTGAACTCTAATGTGATTTCTTTCATGTAAGCATCACCAAAAACCCCAGTGTGACTGGTACAAGGCAACTTTAAAACTGTCCATGCTGGCCTTACTGTGAGCTAGCATATATCCTGCAGGGCTGTTACTGCTCTTCGCTGCTGGAAAGTTTAACTATAAATACACAACACAATGCAGCACACTAAATTACCTCACAATGGAGGTAGCATGTCTCCTAATGCACAAAGACAATAGAACACATGAAAGTTTCTATAAACGTGAACAAAGCAAACTCTCATTCAAGTTCTGTATTTCATTTATTTACTGATAGCATTTTTTTCAATATTTTCTATAGCCCATGGGGGCCTTGCAAAGTCAATCCTTCATTTTAATGGAAAAATAACATTTCTGAGATTTGAATTATGTCAGGAGATAAGTAATTCACCGACTTCTTTATGACTGACATATACACACTAAGAGATGCAAGAAGATTAAATCCTGTGGCTACTTGAGGTATGAACCCATTCTGTGCCAATCTTCCTCCATTTGTTTCCAGAGACTGACATCATGCAGTTCTCACCAGTCAGAAATGCATCAATCCTTCAGAGAAATAGGAGAGTGAACTTTCATTTGCATTCACTTAAATAGATGAGATCAGCACTGAATTCCATCGGAAATGAACACTTCTGGGGATGCTGCTTTTATTACCTCTGCAGTGATAAAGGATGGCTTTTACAGAATGGTCCTCTGGAAAGCAAGACCACATATCACTGCAGGCATATAGTATAGGTACTAATACAGTAATGCATTACTGCATCCAGCTTCTCTATTCTTCTGAAATCCAAATTAGCACTTACAGTTTAATCCCTAATAAGTTTAAGTGCTTACCTGGCTTATATGGCCAACATTTCTGGTGGAAAATCTATCCCACCAATCAATGTTTGCTGGTTCGACTTACTCAAATCTTGTTTCCTATAAGGTGTTTAGAATTGCATTCAATTATGCATTGCATAATTCTTCAGTTGCCTTGCTGGATTATAAAATAGCAATTACCATTGACTGCCTTTGTTATAAAGGGTAACATTCAGTATTCCGAGCAAGTTCAAGTTTTGCATGTTGTTTCAATTTGCTGTTGGTGAGGCATTTTCATCCTAGCATGGCATATAGTTCTANCGCCCACAAACACTACAGAAATATTAAAATTCCAGCATTACAAACACGAGCACCTCAATGCTTTCAGAAGGAAGGCACTACCATTTTCACTGCTAATGAAGACAGAAGAACACTTTCAAAGAATAAGGTTTCCAATTATATATAACCAATTTGCCATTTTAATTTATTTATTGACCTTTACTGTCCTTGCGAGAATTTTACTATAAAATTCTGACAGTAGGAGCATTAAGATGTTTTGAAATTGGATTGATTCTTTCTCTCCTGAAGCTCAGACACTACATATGTTTAAGCTGTAGTAATAAACACACTGCTATAGCGTACAGAGTAAACAAAGACCCAAAATTACTCTCTAGGGTAATGAAAATAATGCAGGGATAAAGGTTATCAGATGTTGGTTAAAAAGGAAAGTAGCTACTTTTTCCTGTACTTAAACATACTCGCATACAGTTATCTGTTTTGTGCTGACAATACGCCGCATACTGTGAAAGATACAAATGAACAGACTGATACGTTAAAGATGCTAAGGTAATATAGTAAAAATATTTTATTGAATAATTTGGGATGAGCTGTATGAGAAACAAATCAAAAAGTCAGAGCTTTGGTATATCATGCATACCAAATCTACGACAATAAAACTTTTATATGTTTCCATCATGCTGTTTTATGGCAAATAGTTAATAGGGAAAAACGGTATTCGAAATGTTTTTGAAGCTTAAAGATGTTTCATTATTGGTATCACTTTTTATATCACTTCTGCCATAAAACTAGCAACTGTGGTATCATGTACATGTCTCTTCACAAGACATGCAACTTCTTCAACCAAAAAATTGCCAACATTTACATACCTTTTCAAAATTAAATAAGGTGGTGACTTTTGATACATTACCATGCATACATATACAAATTGACTGAAATGTCACCAGCAATAGTATTCCAGGGAACCATGAACCATATCTAGCAGGCAACAAGGAATTAATCTAGTTACCCAAACCCAGATACTTCTAGAAATCAAATACAAATGCGTAGAGAGAGCACATTTGTGAGAAAGTTTGCACAGAAAACCACGTCACGCTTCCTCCCCTGCAATTAGCAGGCCAACCAAGGCATAGTAAATGTCAGAAGAACCCAGAAGGTATCAGCGAGGTTCAAGGCCATCCTGGATGCTGCAGTCCCCTCAAATGTGGCCCATTTACTTTCTGGAGTTAACCAAACTACTAGAAGTAAATTTCTTTTTTATTTAGCTATCAATCTGAATATTTTCCATAGTGTCCTATTTCCAGGAAAAAACTTAGGACAATAAGATTGGAAAGGCAATGCTTTTAAAAGCAGAATGGAAATGTGCTACCAGGCTCAAAGGTCAATTATGAATGCATTTACAACTTGATCCGCTGGAATTAAAAAGCAGTGTATCCTCTTACAGGCATGGAAAAATCTGTAGATCTGAACTGGACCTGACAGTTTCAAGGTGTACATGGCTATTGGTATTTTCCACATTCATTAAGGGCAAGAGCAAGGTGTATAAATACTACATGGCCCACCACAAGTTTTGGATAAACGTATTCAACACGTAGACTCTCTGTACTCACATACAGTCTGCAGCTGTCAAAAGAATGCAGGAGTGATCAGTACTTCTCCCTACTCACACAGCAAAGTCCAAATTACCTGGCAAGACAGATGGCATGTCTAGATTTCCTTTATTTGATAATATTCCTAAGCATTTTCTGGTTTGAAGAAGTAGAAGATCTCTTCCAGCTTTACAAGTAAGAAAAGAGCCACGGGTAAGTCAAATTGACCCAAAATACAGACACACACAGAGTCATTTTCTCTCTGAATTCCACATAGGATGATTGACTCAGTAAGGACACCTGTGAGCAAATCTCTCCAAAGAGCATTTATGTATGCAAATTTTGGCTCAATTTTATTCTATAAGCCCCAAAACTAGTGAATATAGAGGGTGTTCTTTAAGTGATTTGGCATCCTATATACAGGAAAGCAGGACATAACAAAAGGCACTATTTATTGTGTACTTCATTCTTAGTAATCATGGGTTTACAACTGAAGTCAAGCACACGAGTTTTTTTTGCTTGTTAGGAATACACTTCACACTTGTGTCGCCAAGTTTCCACTCTGCACCTTCAGTAAACTTAAACAGGTAAATATACTTTTTTTTAAAGAGCTGGAATCTCTATTATCCTGAGCTGTGTTTTGAGAGTAAGAAAGTTACTACACATTTAGGTACGAAAGGCTCTTCCAAAATGTGTAATGTTCCAATTTTCACATACCGGTTTCTGCTAAACAAGTTGTCCACTGAAAACAACAGCACTAACAGTGTTCTGTTTTCATAAATATTTCAAATGTGAGAGACATCAACTGAGATCCATCATCGCAAGGTGCTCTACCTGGCTTTGATCTTTTCACACAACAGCACTGTATAGGGCATTCAGCAGAACCAGGTTCCCCCTGGTTAGACCTCTAATGCTTACCACTCAAACTGCTCCACAACAAAGCATACTCTTTCCAAACCACTGTCAAACTGCAGCAAGTTACCATTTTTCCCTCTTTTTCTGTCCTCCGTAGAGACAATCGTCTATGTCGCCTTTCCCTTTTACTCATTTTGAGTTATGCTCCCCAGCTCACACTGGCATTCAATAATACCCCTAGTCATGACTGTTTCTTGAATGCGTGTACAAATAACTTTAGGAAAGCATCTACATGGATGGATGCAAAGCCAAACTCACAGGTAGCCTATGACCCAAGGCTTGAGCCTGTGCTCCAGCCAAATACAAGCTGGAAGTTTTCTCACTGAAGCACTGCGCTAGAGCTAACAAGTCCTGCCACTAGTCATGGCAAACGGTTCCGGACTGGGAAACAGAAGATTTAATGCTATCCCTCTTCTTCTACTGACTTTGAACAAGCCGTGGTACTGATTCCCATAACACCACTTGTATTCATTTATACTATAAGCTCTGCCAGGCAGGAAATATCTCTCACAAATTGTTTGCAAAGAGTATCTCCACACAACAGGATTTTGGTTTCCCCTAGAAAGGGCAAGCCTACACTAATATAAAACTGCTTCTATTATTAACATCAGTAAATTTCAAATAAGCATGTTGAGCAAAATTGGGTATCAATATATGTTACATATTTTGCTTCCAGAAGGCTCAACAAATTTTGCCTTTCTTGGAGGTAAGGACTATTTTGTAAGCAGCAGTCACCTCTCATCACAACATTTCGATGTTCCTGATACCTAGCCACCTACTGCTTATTCCTTTGGTGATGTGCTACAATTGCATTCCTCTTTGGCCCTTACGATTGACATAAATAGAAAAAAAAAAAAAAATCTTACCACTGTTCTCATATACCCATGACAGTCTTCTGAAAGAATTCCTATTTTGAGTATATATTAATTAATTACTTCTATTCATTCCAAAGTGAACTGTAATCAGCAGGGAGCTCTTCATCATTCTTCAGAATATTTAGCACCCTTAAACTGACACCATTTGCTGAGCTTTTATAAAGCAGCTTATTGCTCTAATTCCTTCTTATGAGATCCAAGTTTTGCAGGACTCATTCTTCACCCAGTCATTACCAATCTTTTCTTAGTACAGCTCTAATTTTGCTACTGGCCCTTGGTCACCAAAGATACTGATCTCCCCTGTGTACAGCTGAATCATTGCCTAATCTTCCTCTCTTTTTTCAAGGACAAAACACTTATCTGAGATACCAAATTAAATGTCTCCACACATATTTCACTTCTATCATTCATTCCTATTTTTTTTTTTAATTGTTGTTGTTGATACCAAATTATCAATTCCTTATGTAAAGATCTCAACTTGGCACTCTTTTCCTTATAATTATTTCTCTTTAATGCTTGTCCAGTGAAGCTTCATTTCTTTTTCACAGCATCCAGCTACCACGAAAGACTTTTCCTTTCTCTCCAAACAGGAAAACAAATGCAGCTTCCACATTCTCAGTTATGTTTTGTATCAGCTGCCTGAGATCCTAAAGTAGCTGTCAAGCCAAATCTAGTTGCTCTGTGAGCTGTGAAACCAATAGTTTTCTATCCTGGAGTATTTCCTATACCCCTGCCCCACACTCCTGCAATTATCTCAGCTTTTCCCATGTCCTCTATAATCTCATCAACTGTAATACTATCAGTTCTCATTCCTGACCTCTAGATTCTCCCACAGTACCCCGGGTACGTTCAGAAGTAATTTATGAAAAAGGGAAGGACAAAATGGCCTGCCTTGAAAGTCTAAGATACAATAAAAATAAAAGATTCAGCTGTGTAAAAATCTATGCTGTGTTTTCCTCAGCTGGCACGCAAATCATTAGGCCTAGAAAAAAAACAGGTATTTAATTTTCTTGTATGTGATGTTAACTCTGAAATTACAGATGCAGCATAAATGCCAGCAGTTAGTATTTCACTAGCACACAAGTTTTACTAGCATTTATCTGCTTATGCAAAAAGCCCCAGACTGCCTTCTGTAGGAGCTCAGATACATCAAACTGCCTACTCTTCTTGTGCTGACAATTTCTACAATGGACAGATACAAATACACAAATATTCAAGAAAATTACAACACACAAGCAGAGTACAATACTTCACTAAATAGCAAGAATAAAAATGTACTTGATACTTCACTGATGATATTAATCACTGGATTATTTAATCATCATTGGATTATTTACTCACCTGATTATTATATACTCAGCTTGATGACACCAAGCTGAGTGGTGCAGTTGATGCCCCTAAAGGAAGGGATGCCATCCAGAGGGACCTGGATAGGCTGGAAAAGTGGGCCCACCAGAACCTGATGAGGTTCAACAAGGTCAAGTGCAAGGTGTTGCACTTGGGTCAGGGCAATCCCAGGTGTGTGTACGGACTGGGAGAAGAACTCCTTGAGAGCAGCCCTGCGGAGAAGGACTTGGGCATTGTGATTGACGAAAAGCTGGCCATGAGCCGGCAGTGCGCTCTCGCAGCCAGGAAGGCCAATGGCATCCTGGGCTGCATCAAGAGAGGGGTGGCCAGCAGGGAGAGGGAGGTGATCGTCCCCCTCTACTCTGCCCTTGTGAGACCTCACCTGGAGTGCTGTGTCCAGGCCTGGGGCCTCCAGGACAAGAGGGGATGTGGAGCTGTTGGAGCGGGTCCAGAGGAGGGCCACCAAAATGCTCAGAGGGCTGGAGCACCTCTCCTATGAGGAAAGGTTGAGGGAGTTGGGATTGTTTAGCTGGGAAAAGAGAAGGCTCCAGGGAGACCTCATGGCGGCCTTCCAATACTTGAAAGGAGCTTACAGGCAGGAGGGAGACCGACTTTTTGCACAGGTAGATAATGGTAGGACAAGGGGGAATGGGCTAAAACTGAAAGAGGGGAGGTTTAGGTTGGANCTGGATGGGTTCCTGGGCAGTTTGATCTAGTGAGCTGGTGGCTGGCAGCCCTGTCCACGGCAGGGGGTCTGGAACTTGATGATCTCTGAGGTCCCTTCCAACCCAAGCCATTCTATGATTCAAGACACTTAACACAAATATGGATTATACCACCTGAAACAGCTTTTTTACATCCTATTCGCTTTAGAAACTGAAAGTCAAAGCAATGAGTCTAGATACAGTTCAGAAATAAAGCCTTGACTACACATGATAATTCTGGCATCCCTATTAAATAAATTAAGGAAATAATCAGCAAACCTGAAAAGCAATTTTTAATTTACCATGGAAAAAGATTGCATGTTGTAACTGACAGTAAACTTGTTTAAAACTGAAAAACTGAACTCAGTGTCTGTGGCATAAATGGCAGTAACACCAATACCTACACCTTCTCAGGAAATGCTAGGTGGTTCAGAAGCTTCTGACAGAATAAAACAGACACCCAGATCTACTAACTGGCATCGGACAACTTCAACAATTTGTATTTTTTTATTATTATTATTATATTTTTGTATATATTCTTTCACAGATAAGTGAAACGTTGCATTTTACACCACGAATATATGCATCAACACTATCCACAGGTTATACATTGCAAACTGACAACAATTTGCACTTACATAATTTCTCGTCTGCAAAAACACCCTAAAGCCTCTGCAAAGCAATAAATACCAGAACTATAGAGAAACCATGGGTCTTCAATACAGCAGTGACTTTCTGTACCCAGACTTAGCATCCATTCTAAGTACAGCAGTACTTCTGAAACATGAGTGCCAATTAATATGAAATGCTTCTGCCTGTGAGGAACCTTTTGTACAATCACTCACACTACTAGAGATTTTATCTGTAGTGTTGACACAACTGCAGAAGGTCTAGGAAGTCAGTATCTGCACTCTGCTGGAAGGCCTGTAGGTTCCCCAAGTTCCCGAGTGTCTTAAATATGTGACCTTACACTAAACCCATACGGAACATACTCTGAAATCCACATGCACTACATCCAGGATAAACAGAAATATTGATAAAGCAACTGTGGCAGCACTGGGAAGAGCAGCAAAGACAACAAGGAAGAGAAAGTTGAACCTACCTTTTTGTGCTTACTACAGCTCACCACAGATGAACAACTCCGCATTTACTGAACTGAACAGCTAGCTAACCTTCAGGAGCTGAAACTCAGACACCCACTTACAGCCATTCTTCCATGCTCCTTGCTGCTCTTAGCTTCACACATTTAGGAGGTCAGTGGTTTGGAGCACACCTTTGTGGGCTTTGTGATCTGGAACCTGCCCTCCAGCAGTGCTTTTACCTACGCACGGCAGCACGCACAGCAGCAGCAGCCCTGTAGCTATCCTCCAGGGGTCACAATTGGGTTACAAATTCTATGAAATGTGCTGACTGTGCAGCCTGATTTGGAGCAATTTATTCACATCCTTCTTCATTAGGATTCAAATGGAATAAGTAAGATAGAAATTGAACAGATACAGAAACCGTGCATGGCTTGCTTCTGTAGTCAGTAAACATTTATTCACCAGGCACAGCTCTCTCGTGTGCTCTCTCGTATTCTCTCTCTTCCCCTATCCTTCCTGCTTGCTGTTTTAATGCATAATTAAGAAGGTCAGAATTAATGAAGCAGTGTGGAGTAAAGTTCAAGGAATCCCCAGGCACTATTTATTCTATTAGATCTCAGGCATGAATGTCAGATTGGCAGCATTAGAGGCAGAGACAGCAGAGCTGGCAGCACTCCAGGAGCAAAGCTACCGGGGGAGGCTTACCTGCAGAGTTAAGTCATTGCTGAGCTCCCTCCCTGCAAAAATCACCCGCAGCTGATCAGCTGGAACTCCCTGTCGCTGCGCAACCGTCTCCTTCAGCTGGAGGATGCTGGCGTCTGACCCAAGCTCTACCGGGAAGCCATGGTTGGAGTTGAACCTGACAAACACTGAACAAGAGCAGAACACCTTTTAAAGCGAGCATTTCTCACTATGTACTTGTGCTAACATTATTATGAGAGGCTTGTTCTTCAATTTCAGAGAGCATTGACTATTTTAAGAGAAAAACTATTAATACTGCAATGTATCATTTTGAAAACAGGACTGTATGGGATTTCTCATCATAGAATAGTTAGTGACCAATAACCAAAAGCTACATTTCCTCAACAGTATTATAAATTGAGGAGAACAGTCAGAACCAAAAGGGACCCAGCCAGCCAGGCAGCAGTCCAGGTAATCACTAACTGATGCAACAGATTTTCAATTCACTCCTAACCTTAGCAGTTAACCAGTTAAGTTTATTTCCCACCAATATAATTCTATGGAAGATAACGATGGAGAGAAAAATGATGTGCCAATAGACATGTTTGGGAGTGTTGTATTACTCTGTGGTCTTTTCAGAGTTCACCAAAACGTCTGCAGTCCATAACTCCTACCAGCATGCACCTTCACTGCAGAAAATCACCACCGCGCTAGCCATAGCACTTTCAGAGCTGCAGCGACAGGTTTATACATCCAGAGAAGCCTGGCAAATAAACTCAAGAGCTTACTGCCATTCAGCTGGCAGAGCTGTTTTTCCTACAGATGCTGAATGTGGTTTCTGAGCCCATGACCACAGAGTGACTACAAGAACTATGAAACAGGAAAGGCCTCCCTATGTCCATACCAGTCACTGAGGCTATACAAACAGTACATCTGGCCCCAGTGCACTGCTTTGGCCAATAGCTCCACAGGCAGAAAGCCAAGGAATTAGGGGGGAAAAAAAAAAAAGAAAAAGAAATCACATGTATCAGTTAGATGGTAGATACTTGACACCTGAAACATTTGGGTATTGACTGCAACAACCATTCCTCTTCAAGATTTATTTTCCATTCCTACCATGACTTTTTGACTGAAAATGTGTTACTTTGATTTTTTTTTTTTTTTGTGACTCACAGAAGTGTAAGTTTGAAAGTATTTATACAGTTTGAAGAAATAACTATTTTTAAACTGAAAATGGGATCTAGAATTTTTCAAACACAAAGTCTACTTGACCACTCCAAAGTTGTCAAATGCTGTAAAAGCATTTGAAGACAGCTGAGAATGCTGCCAAGGTTTTGCTGAGCAATGAGTGTTGTAAATACTTGCAATTTCACAACTTTAATTCAGACTGATATTCCTGGCTAATATTTAAGGTCATATACCAAAAAACTTCAACATAGCATTTTAAGTTTTGCACTTGAAAGTACTCTCCCAATGCACTAAGATACAGGGTAAGATTGTATAATGCTGTGTCAGGAGGAGTGCAGCACATACGCCCTGCAATGTGTTACAGGGCATAGAATCATATGTAGGGCATACGTGGTACATCTTGTTACTGGGGTTGATCTCTATTTAAAGATGTTCTGGAAATAACTGAAATGTGCAAGTTCTATATTCAGACCTCAGAAAAATCAGTGGATTCTGAGTTTTATTTCGATTGTGGTTTGGAGAGTTAAAGGACAAATAACAAGACAAAAGTAGTTCCAAATTCTGAACACTTCCCACCTTTCCAGGAGCATTCAAAATGCTCAACTATAAATACCATTATCCTGACTGATAGCAAAATACGCATTACAACAGTGGGGAATATACTTCCTTTATATGCTAAGCTCTGACGATCTATGCACATATGCATATATGCATTTATATAGATACACTCACATAAAATATAACATGCATACATGTGCATCTCCAAGAACTTATCCCTACCTGGTAAATGATGCTCTTTTTTTGGTCTTACAACAGCCAGTGTTTCCCACCCCCCCCCCCCCCGTGCTTTTCAAATAAAAAAAAGTTAGCAAGTGCATTGCCCCTGCAAATCAAACATGCTTGTAAGAGGAAAGCCCTTGATACAGAAGCATAAACAAGCAAAGGGGCATTTAAATGAATTTTCAAGTAGTATTCACTTTCCAAAGACAATATAAATCCAACACACTTACTGCAAGCATAATTCATGCTCCCTGTCAACAGCTGCCACTCCTTCCCCACGCACGTGTGTTTTTATACATCACCAAGATGTACGTCTCCTCCTCCCAAAGCACAGAACAAAGCAGAAGTGTCCCTCTCACAACTCTAACAGAAGCACATGGGGAGGGGTGAGTGAGCGTAACATTTTGCACTCAGCAAGGACGACTAGAAGTACTATGTCAGAAGCCTGAAGAGCTGACTCAGAAAAATGCTGGAATGCTGAGCTTTATGTGCTGGAACATTCTAATCCATGAATATTTTGCCCTTAAACACCTTAGTTCTACTAACAAAGTCTGCAATCCACCAACTCTTTTTGAATGTAGGAGTACTGATGGGATCTTCGCTTACCTACACAGAGCATAAAGAAAAATTAAATACTAAATTTTGATCTGCTCAGTAAAACCAGAATTTCACTACATATCTAGCTGTCTTTCCAGGAAAAAAAAAAAGATTATTGATATTTTTTCAGCTTGGTAATTAGGTCTTCACTACTGAGCTGATACTCTGAACAGCGCACGTTATTTAAGAGATCACTGTTGAAGTCACACAGACCTCTGACACCTCTTCCAAAGCATATATTCTTTGGAAAGATTTGGAATTTAAAGTCTGTCTACTGCAAGTAAAATAAATACTGGCTTAGCAGAAGACTGGAGAATATGCCTGAATCCTAAACTTCCGGTGGAAATCCAGAAGAAACCAATCAAGTTATTAATATTAGCAAGTAGCCAACCCCCCAGAAGAGAGGAAGTTCTGCCTGAATGAGATCTCCTACTCCCACATCTCTATGAAGTGACAAACCATAAAACTTGTCCAATAAAGGGAAATTTTGTGAGACTTGGCTGTCACATCAAAAGAAATTCCTAGAAGGATCAAGGCGTATCTTGGAACTTCTGTAAATCTCTCTTGGTACCTATCTGAATTTCTACATACCTTTAAAATCTCACTTTATGTCCATACCTTTTAAGCATAGTGCTGAATGGAAGAAAGTGGTAGCACTGAAAGAGTGAGTAAAGTAGAAGTACACAAACACTTCTCTATGTCTTTCAGATATCTAAGGTTTACATCTTTATGCAATAACTTCAGCTTTACTTTTAATGAGTTGGATGGTATCAATCTGTTTGGAAAGATCAGCAAGTAACACATAAGTGAACAGTTGTAGAGAAAGTAACAAATATTTCTCACATGATTTCCCGTGTGTCCTAAAAAAATATACATTTTGACAGATGGAAGGCTCTCAGCTCTGGGGACAAGGGCAGAAAACGCTTTTGCGCTGAGCAGTACCTTTCCCCCTGGAAACCAATATGACAAAACCAGGATAAGCAGGGTTGCAGGGTAATGAAATGCATTCAGGTGCAAATAAGGCATATGACATTGTATATACAGAAACCACGGTCTAGCACACAGGTTAAAACTGCTTAGGCAGAATATAACAAGCCTTCGCAGCAGGGACTAGTAATCCAGGAAAACTGGAGAAACTGGAAAAAGCTACAGTGCTGTCACCCTCAACACACACAGCAACTGGACCATAGTGGAGGCATACACAGAAACATCAAGTGGAATTGAAATCTCAGTTTGCAGTACTGGAAATGTTCACTACTTTTGTGGAAGTATTTCTTTACTGTTCCTTTTGACCAGACCCCTCTGTTTGGGCCATCTCCCTCAGAGCGTAGCACCGGCATACATCTCAGAAAGACCTGGATGCTAAGGTCAAGAGGGAACAATGTTGCCACCCTGATAGAAACAGCCTAGCACTTATTTTGACGAACACAGAAATACACTGGTTCTCAAACACAGTATGGGTATCCTGAAGATGTGGTGTTTCTAAAAGTCTGGTACATCATCCCACCCACCACCAAACAGAGTCAGCAACACAATTCAGCCACCTAGGATACAATGTTAAACAACATCTTCACACGAAATAATTGCTAGCAAAGGCAGTAAGTGAATAAAGAAGATTCTGACAAAAACCTTTGGTAGCTAAGGACAGCACTGCTCCTGGCTATCTGTCCGCCCTTCATACTGGAGGCAGCTGCACATGGAAGTGGGGTACCAAAAGAAATGCGTACCAGCATTCAGCTGTGTCAGTTTGCAATTCAGCATGTAAGTACAAATTAAATTGGAAATTTAAGCAAATGCACAGATGCAAATTGCATGAACTCATACACAAGCACATAGCAGGGAAGAGAGCTGGGGATCCACAGGATTTCCTGTGAAGACTGGAAGAAAACTGGCCAGCAGGCATCCCTGCCAGGAACTGGACGTTATTCAGGGCCCTGGGATTCTGCAGCCTGTTTCAGCAAAGTGCCAGGCTTTGACAGTCATTGTCATCAGTCCCACAGGTTTTTCCAGTTCTGAACCAAAAAGAAATCCTGAACACTGGAACCACCTGGGACTGCTTGTGAACAAATCAGGAACGCAGACTCCTGATATACTGAACCCAGATAACTGAACCGTACCAAGAATGGAAAAGGTGGTGGATGTATTTACATTGCTAAATACAAAGCATAGATTTCTTCTTCAATTTCAGCATAAAATAGCCAATTCCTTTTCTCCCTAAACTACATAATCCTGCTTGTCTGCACACAAAATACAAGCTCTAACCTAGAATAGAAGATCTGCAGCAATGGAATGCACACATTTAAACTTTAAGGACTTGTTGCTGAACGATAATAGTTTGTCCATGATAGCTATGACAGCTTCAAATATTCTTTATTCTTCTTTATTTCCAAGGTCAAAAAGAGAACAACCAAGGTTTAACCCAAGGACAATGTAAAGCTTGTGACAATTTTTTTTAGCACTCTTTCCCTACTAAGGTCAGATGACAAGACCTTTAAATTTTACCTTCCTAAGAATGGAAAAATTGTCTTGTGACAATCTGTCTTGTGGTGATCAGTTCCTCTTTGGCTCAGCACATGACTCAAGAACATGGCCCTTCTTAGCTCACAACCTACATATGAACTATTTCAAGTAAGAATATATTACCTTAGCTTCCTTTTTAACATTAAATTTTTCTCATACACTGAAGTTAATAGTTTATTCAGTGCAACTAACCAGTTTAACATAGATTAAAAATAGAAAAATGCACAGAGAAGGTAAATAACTGAACAAAGGTAAAAAACAAAGATGATGTAAAACCTCCACCACCTGTTCGAGTACGTGGAACTATTCTGCAAGTTGCACTGTTACCGTACAACCGAGCATTACCTCTCAAGGCACAGGCTGTAGGCAGACGCATCTTTTTTATTTCTTTACAGAAAATAAAAACATTTTTTCAGATGCTTGGGACACTTGCATTCTTAATCATATGACAAGTTACTGTTTCATTATTTTAATTTTTAATGAAAACAACATTCGTTTGGAGGCACTTTTAAACTCAGAGTTAACACCAGTTGCTGCTTGAAATTTCAACAAACTAAGTTGTACAAATGTAGAAACTAGCAGCAGAACACCATATAATGCGATGGCAGTAAATCTTGTTCCACAACTTTTTATTATTTTCTGGTTTTCAGTTTGTCAAGAGATTTGTAAAAAAAA
>VXAV01001356.1:54734-67870 GCA_013399715.1 Alectura lathami
ATTAAGTCCCACTTTGGAGTCTGCTGTCACTGCCATAGAACTCAGGCTGCCTGGCTGTCCTTATTTTATTACATACACCTGTCAAGAAACAAAAATCAAGTCTCATCAGCATTAGAGCCCTGTAAGAACTCATGTAGTCATTGATCCCTTTCACCAGTTGGCAAAAATACCCTCCTTTCTTCACAAGGAAGCATTCAAACAGAAGTATTTTCATCATAAAGTTGCCAAATGCTGACAAGTTGGAGTCAAGTTAAGATAGGAAGATCCAGGTCTTTGCCCTGACTGTCTTTACAGAGGGCAGACTAGAGAACATCTACTGCCTATGCAAGGAGTGAGACAGTATCTCAGAGACAGCGATTCCACACATCTCATGTATGGCTGAGCATCAGCATCTTCAACACTACCCCAAGACCAGCAGGTTGCCATTGCAGATACTGATGCACTGGCATGATGGTATCCTGGCAAAATGCCCTTCTGTATATCTTGCACCAAGTCTGGCAATTGCAGACTGATGTTACATGCAACAAAGTTAACCATGACTTAATGAGTTAATTGTCATCGCTGAGCCATGATGACTGGCTGCATTAGGCCTCCCTTATCATTGCAACTGTAAAATAAAACACATTAATGTAAGCCAACTTCACAGCCGCAGCAGAAAAAGAGCCTACACAGGCAATAAGGAGCAACTCATTAAGCAAGACTAATTTGGTTGCTTCTGATAATTTGTAAATTACCTTCACCTAATAAGTGATTTTATGATGTAGTCACACATAGAGAGCAACACAGTAATCTAACATAAACAGCATCTATAAAACCTCATCCTTAGTGAGGTTATTCCTCTCCTTAGCAAAGGATAAATTGTCTCACAGAAACATCTTTACTTCTAGCTAGCACTAAATGAATATCATAAAAAGTATTCCTTGACTAGTAACTCAAACTTTTACTTTAGATTTCTGCTTTATATCCATTTTAAATAAAAATCATGATAGACTTTTATTCAAACAACTGTTTATCACATAGAGCAATAATGATAGTATTCGTAATCCCTATATTTGCACCTGATGGTAATTTTCTACAAAATCACATGAAGCATGGAAGGTGTGAGTAGAAGTCAGGCATTCACTTCCATTGAGAGATTCAGAGGGCATCAAGCTGAGCTGGCATAAGCTGGGTTAAAATCAGATAAAACAAGATGTTTTCTCATGCTGCAACGAATGGGCCCTTTGGAACTCTCTGCCAGATGTGGTAAATGCAGAATGCATAGCTTGGCCTCAATGGAAGAAATGAAACTAATCGGGATACTGCATAGGCAGCTCAGTAAACTCTTTACTAAAGAGGACAGGACAACATATATAGTAGTACAAAATTGTATGCAAGTTTTCAGCTTAGAAGGGTTACGTCTTCAATTTGCATGCTGAACAAAAGAGGAACTTATCGCTGCAAGGCCAGTAAAATAAACAGATACCATTGAAAGACTTTTCCCCCATTTTCAGGAAAATACTTGTGAGCTGTGAGAATAGCAGGGAGACACATCACCAACGCTTTCCCTATTCTCTTTCTTGAGGCCTCTGCTTATGGTCACTACTGCAGACAATAATACATTGTGTTAAACAGACTCTGAAATGCTATGGCAGTTCTTCTGTAGGTGTCATGGATTTGCATTTACAGACACATCATCCATAGAACAATACTGAGTGAAATCTAGCAAGCAGGCATGTTAACAGCATCCTCCTGCCTCTCCCTCTTCCCCACTATTAAGTAATTCAAACCCATAACAGATGGGATTAAAAAAGATAAGAACCCACCGCTACACTTCTTTCTGCCAGAACTATGCATGCATGTGTAGTTTCCTTCTTGCATTACGGTGAGAAAAAAAAAAAAATTAAATTCAGCAATTCTCACAGTAACCCAATTTTGTTCTAGGAAGGACGCCTCTTACTCCAAGAGGCAAGCTAAATTTGTCCAGTAAATTATTTCCTGTGAATAATTCACTCCGTTCTACTATATCCAAATTCTCTTTAAAGTTTGAGGAATGCATAGCTAGCTAACCAAACACTGCAATTATGTTGGCATTTCCTTTTAAAGTCTCTTAAAAACACTATTTTCCTTGTTATTTTTGTCCTGATTTATTGGCTGCTTGTGTCAGCACAAAGCAGCCATGAGCCTCCTTGATACAGAATCAAGCTACATTCGTGTTTCATTTTAAATGGACACATACTGTTCTTTAATGTGCTTGGATACGGATAAGAGTCTTTAAACTTTACATATTTCCAGGTATATGCTGCAGCTTTCTGTATTAATAAGAAATAATACGTTTAAAAATAAAATGTAGATTCCTGCAGCTTTTAAATTACCCTCATCCTGGGGAAGAATAGGCCTGTATTTTTGCAAAGAGTGCATGAGTTCAATGAAATATGTAAGAGGGTCAGAAAACCCTAAGCAGGGCTTATAATGCTATTGCAATAGCTTTAAGGCTGTAAGACAGACTGAAAGGTGGGGACCACACTCTTGTTATGCTCATTTGCAATTCCCCAGGAAAGAGCTACTACAAACAAAGCCAAAACTCAAAAGACTAAAAGTTGTCACATGCAGGCCGCGGTTAGCCCAGTACATGGTTACATGTGACACGGACACTTGCATTGCCTGAAGGAAGGGGAGTGAAGACAAAATGAAGAGGGCTTGTTCCTCCAGTGTTTACAGGTCTAACATTGGAATTTCTTATTTTTCTGATGTCTAGTTTTCTTTGATTTCACTCATTCCATTTTCTTGTATTCCAGTACCACTAGCATTGCTTACCAATTTGTTTTAAAAGATGCACAAATTGCATTACAGTTCAATCACTAAGCATTCAATTTTAAGAGTGCATCCAGTAGCCTTTCCCCAAGTACCTTCCTGAATAACCTGCTTTATTGAAAAATACTTACCCCTACTAGCAGAAAAATAAGCTTAAATATTCAACATAGCCCTGCTCCTCACCTTTTAATGGCAACCTCAATCTACTTCCACATGCGCTTTTCTTTCTAACCATACACCTAACCCAATTCCCCCCTTCATCCCAAACCAATATCCTCAACTGTAAATTGCTGCAACAGCAGTAGCATACTTACAAGGATGATCACTCTGCAAAACAGCTCGAGGAAACACTTGTCAGGTCCCTGGGGACACCACCAATCCCAGCATCCCCCCACAGCCTCTCACCTGTGTGTGAGAGACATAAAACATTGCTGGTGGGAGCTAGGCTCCTATTTCTTAATCATGATGCAATTGGGGCCAGGTGGGTGTGGGCAGGCCTGGGTTTGCACAAAGGACACACCACTCTTACAGGTGCTGACACAGCTGAGCAATCTTGCTGCTTTGGTAGGGAATGGAAGTGATGGTAGTACAAGAGACCTAGTTAAATCTCAAACTTTAGGTCCTGCTGGAGCTGCTGACCTGCTGGGTGTGTATGGCCTAAGGCCTTGGAAGGCCACAGCAGGGAAGGAAGTTCCCTGCTGGCTGCCCAAGGCCTGTGGCTATTATGTGCAGACTGACCGCAGTGTCAGGCCTTTTGGTGTCATTTCCAAAGCTGCTGATGTGTGGACTGACAGGATCAGGGTGAAACACAGGGGTGTGACAAACTGCTCAGCTAAACAGTATCTGCTCAGGTAGAGACGCTCCTGAAAATGCCAGGGTGGCTCCTGGCATGGCAGCGGCTCTGTGGAGCAGGACTGCCCCTGGCCAGCAGCCCCAGCTTGTCTCCCTGCTGCACAGCCAAGCACCAGGGCTCTCCCAAAACCCAGGTCCCAGACATGGGCACTGTACTGCTGCGTGGGACCCAGCCTCTGATTTCACAGCACCTGGCTTCCCACCTGCTCTGTGGCTCACTGGGCCAAGCTGCTGCTTGTCTCCCCGGTATGCATGAAGCACAATGGCTGCTGCTTACACTCACAGCTCCCCGCAGCCTACTACAACTTCAGAGTTGGCAGAATGGTGAATTGTTAATGGCTTTGACATGTTTTTAAGATTAATGCCTTTTAACATTTGAAAAATGTGTTTTATTCCAAAACATATATCACTTTTGCAGCTTGGAATGCGCCCTAATGGTCCTTTTACTCTGACAGGTCTAAGTTAAATTCTCTAGTCAAAATAATTCCCACAATTGTCAGCTAAAAATCCCAAGTAATTACTCAAGCTTTGGCAAAACTATCTTAGACGTTTGCTGCTATGAGAGTATGAATTAACCCTTTAAATTAGGAAATCTATAAAATGATGGCTTGTCTGAGAAATTTCCATTTGTATAATAGAAATGTGTACTAAACTTTTCTTCTGAATTAGTTTTTTTTTTTTTTTTTTTTTTTTTATTTCTTGTAGGGAAGCTTGAAGATCTATCATATTGCAAACATAATTTCCTTGCTTTTGAGTTTTTCAAAGCTTTCTCCTTTTTTTAACACCTACTTCTACTATCTAGCCCACATTTAAATATTCTTACATTAAATACTTCTTACAGTAGATTCTAGGTCCCTGCCACAAGAAAATATACAGCAACCACTATTGTCAGGCATAAAACTACGACATGAATTGACTGCCAAAAATAGTCTATCATTTCTACTCTAAAACTGCTGGTTTGCTAGAAACAAGAAATGCATTTCAAATATCCTAGTGTTACATCTAAATTGAATGAACTCAGCATCTTCTCTGAACACAAAGAAATTAATTGTACCTATTCAAAATATACTTTGTACTGTCACTTATAATCACTTCTTCATAATATTAAATGTCTCAAACTGGGTGTGTGCAAATATCTCTATGTACATATAATATATATATATCAAAGTATAAAATGCCCATTTCAAGATGTTCTCATTTTCATACAGAGTGAAATCCTTATTTACTGGGAAGAGTTAGATACGAAGTTGCTGAGTAGCATGAGAGTAGGAACTCTGGTAGTCAGTGAACAAAAAAATGCTTACAGCTCACAGGAATTATATACTATTACAAATAAGAAAAATGAAAAACTCCAAATCATACAGAAATGTCAAAGTACAGTAGGAGGCCTCAGATGAATAAATGGTGATGTATATAGTACATCAGCTGAATACAATGGGATAAAAATGGCAAAACATTTCAGATCCTGTACAAGAGTTTCCTTCATGATTGTTTGTGCAGTTTTTTGTATTTTTTTTTTTTTTAATTAACTCCAAGCACAGCTAAAGCATATTTTTTGTGTATATTTATTCTAGATATACACACCAAACAGTGAAGACCATGTAAAGCTATGCTGTGCCACAGCTTCAGGGTATGTTTCCTGCCACTTTACCAATTATCTACCAATCTCTTTTGTGGGACCTACATTTAATATTCCATACGTTGAGATCTTTGAGGAAGATGACATGTTTCCTGTCTTTCTGTGTCAGGTATAGCTAAATAGCAGTTATGAAGTTAGATATCTCAAGGCCTGCAGACCTATAATTTCTAGATATATTTCGCTAGAAAGCTAGGAAGCTATAGGTTTTGATAATAAAGTCTAGGATGGTTCTATAAAATAATTTGATCATTAAAAAGGAGGCCTCATAATCCAAAGTTCTATCTTATTGCCATGCTAGATCAAAAGATCTTATATATAGGAATAATCACAGAGTCACAGAATTGTAGGGGCTGGAAGGGACCTCAGGAGATCATCTAGTCCAACCTCTCTGCTAAAGCAGGTCGCACAGGAAGGCGTCCAGGTGTGTCTTGAATACCTCCAGAGAAGGAGACTTCACAGCCTCTTTGGACAGCTTATTCCAGTGCTCCAATACCCTCACAGTATATCTAATTGAGGCCATAATTCCAACAGAAAAGTGCATTTCCATTGGAAAATGTAATGTACTGAAGCCAAAAGTTTTGTGAGGATGTATCATTTCATAAGCATTAGATAAAGAAAATGATTTAAAAGATTTTCAACAAAATCTAGATCTGCATAAATTAAAATGTGAAATAACAGCTGAGTTCATAGGATGAATCACTTTCTTCTTGAACTGAAACCTCACTTTCATTTTTCTTAGATCAAATTTTAGACCTTTTCCCCACAAATAAAGAGAAGCTCACAATTTTCATTTCCTATTAACAGTCATAGAACATAGAATCATAGAACCATAAAGGTTGGAAAAGACCTCTAGGATCATCTAGTCCAACCGCCAACCCAACACCACTGTGCCTTTTAAACCACGTCCCTGAGTGCCACATCTACACGTTTCTTGAACACCTCCAGGGAAGGAGACTCCACCACCTCCCTGGGCAGCCTGTTCCAATGTCTGACCACTTGTTCTGAGAATAAAGTTTTCCTAATATCCAAGCTGAACCTCCCCTGGCACAGCTTGAGGCCGTTACCTCTCATCATATCACAGTTACCTGGGAGAAGAGGCCAACCCCCACCTCACCACAGCCTCCTTTCAGGCAGATGCAGAGAGCAATAAGGTCTCCCCTGAGCCCCCTCTTCTCCAGACTGAACAGCCCCAGTTCCCTCAGCCGCTCCTCACAGGAGTCGTGCTCTAGGCCCTTCACCAGCTTCACCAGCCAATGAATGAATTTAAATTCTTTGAATAAGCAAAACAATAGATCTACACTTGATTACAGGTGATTTTTTATAGATGGGCTATTTTCTGCCTTTCGAGAAGCTGAGGCTTAGTGAGAGGCAGTAAGCACAGCTTCATCTAACCTATGAGAATAGGTAACAGTGCTACTAATGCAGTGCTATCTGCATTGTACCATACCACGTATTCTCTTGTAAAAATCTTGTTTTGCACACCTTACTTTCCATGAGTGGAAAACACAAATGCACCATCGTTTCTGAGGTATCTGAAGCAAAATACAGTTTAAAACAAGAGAATGTATCTTAATTTCACTTGTTGTTAAACACTGACCAAGTGTTCTGACACATGTTGTTCCGACAAGTGTTTTAGCTCCCTAAATAAATTGGCCAATATTACGTTTTTCTTTGGGACCATGTACTTTGTTTCTGTTGTTTCAGTTGTCAGGAGAGATGATGCTAAAAGAGCAAACGTAGTCTTCTATGGGATTTGCTCATTCACAAACCCTTATTTTGAGGCCTGAAATAACAGGCAGTTCTTTTTGCTGAAAGCAAGTTTTTTTTCATTCTATGAATATTCCTGTAAGAAGATCCATCTCAATTTCATGAACAACTCAATACTTCTCAAGATTTCCTTTCTTTCTGTCTTTCTGATAAAAACAGGCTCACAGCTGCAACCAATCACTCCCTGTGCCAGTGCATTTGTCAATTAGTTCTAAGGAAATCTCCTAGCACATAAGGCACAGCTTATGATCAGACAGGAAATTATGGTCCATTATGCAATTTTATTCTGGTCTGTGATTGACTGCACATCAAAGGGACACTCAATGGCAGCCACTGATACTTGTAAAGGTAAAAATAGTTTCACAAAAGCAGATGGCAGAAACAAGACATCAGTAGATCAGAAACACTGAGTCTGGGCATAGTGTACATTGTATGAGGCTTCTAGAAATAACACGGAAGGATTTTAACACATAGTATTCCTTTGCTTGTATTGACATTGCAAACTGTATGGTGTTTTCAGATACAGTGGAAGTTCTCCTGATTAAAATTTTTCCCTTCTACCTTATTTAGAGTGGTATGGACATCAGCAGCTTTATATCCAGCAATAGATAATCGTTATTTTATTTTTGGTAGCATGTGCTCCATAAATAGGCTCTATCAATAAATTAAGTTATACATACAAATAATTCTGTATACAAATAAATCTACACAGCCCAATGCAACTGAAGATGTTACAATGTTTAGGGATAAAATTGACATGTATAGCTGGCATATATAGCTATAATGTTAATATGTCCATCTTAGCAACATTCTTAACAATGTATGAAACCAATTACTTACAAATATAGAGACACCAAACTGTATCAACTTAGGCAATTGATAAATGTGAAACTAGAACAAAATCAGTAGAATATTTACTTAAATAAGCCATAAAAATGTTAAGCCAGGCATCTTAGGTGTCATGGGATAAAGCCCTGGATGGAAGACGGGCCCAGGAGAGCTGGTCAATATTCAGAGACCATCGCCTCCAAGCCCAGGAGCAGTGCATCCCAAGGAAGAGGAAGGTAGGCAAGAATGCCAGGAGGCCTCCGTGGATGAGCAAGGACCTCCTGGACTTACTTCGTCGTAAAAAGAAAGTCTATAGAGATTGGAAGTGAGAACAGGCTACCTGGGAGGAATACAAAGATGTTGTCTGGGAAGCCAGGGATCAGGTCAGGAAAACTAAAGCCCAGACAGAATTAAATCTAGCTGAGCACATAACGGGGAAGAAGAAAAATTTCTGTAGGTATATCAATGATAAAAGGAAGGCTAGGGAAGATGTGGGTCCTCTCCAGAAGGAAACTGGAGACCTGGTCATGAGTGATATGGAGAAAGCTGAGGTGCTCAATGACTTCTTTGCCTCAGCCTTCATTGGCAAGGGCTCTAGCCACACTGCCCAAGTTGCAGAGGGCAAAGGTAAGAACCGGGAGAAGGAAGATTCACCCACCGTAAGCGAAGAGCAGGTTTGAGACCATCTAAAGAACCTGAAGGTACACAAGTCCATGGGACCCAACGGGATTCATCCACAGGTCCTGAGGGAACTGGTGGATGAAGTTGCCAAGCCACTGTCCATCATATTTGAAAAGTCATGGCAGTCTGGTGAAGTTGCCACTGACTGGAAAAGGGGAAACACCACCCACATTTTCAAAGAGGGAAAAAAGGAAGATCCAGCAAACTACAGGACAGTCAGTCTCACCTCTGTGCCTGGCAAGATAATGGAGCAGATCCTCCTGAAGGATCTACTAAGGCAAGTGGAAAATGAAGATGAGGTGATTGGCAGCAACCAGCACGGCTTCACCAAGGGCAAATCGTGCCTGACAAACTTGGTGGCCTTTTATGATGGAGTAACAGCATCAGTGGATAAGGGAGGAGCAATTGACATCATCCATCTGAACTTGTGCAAAGCATTTGACACTGTCCTGCATGAGACCCTGGTCGCTAAATTGGAAAAGCAAGTGTTTGATGACGGACCACTTGCTGGGTAAGAAACTGGCTGGATGGTCGCACCCAGAGAGTTGTGGTCAACAGCTCAACGTTGAAATGGAGATCAGTGATGAGTGGCATCCCTCAGGGATCAGTACTGGCACCAATGCTGATTGACATCTTTATTGGCAACATGGACCATGGAATTGAGCACACCCTCAGCAAGTTTGCGGATGACACCAAGCTGTGTGCTGTTGATATGCTAGAGGGAAGGGATGCCATCCTGAGGTACCTGGACAGGCTTCAGAGGTCCAGGTTCCCTGGACCTGGGCTTATGTGAACATCATGAAGTTGAACAAGGCCATGTACCAAGTCCTGCACCTGGATCAGGGCAATCCCAAACACAAACACAGGCTGGGCAGAGAACAGATTGACAAAAGCTCTGAGGAGAGGGACTTAGGGGGTGTTGGTTGATGAGAAGCTCAACATGAGCTGCCAGTGTACACTTGCAGCCCAGAAAGCCAACCATATCCTGGGCTACATCAAAAAAATATGACCAGCAGGGTGAGGGAGGTGATTGTTTCCCTCTGCTCTGACCTTGTGAGGCCACCCTGCAGTACTGTGTCCAGGCCCGGGATCTCAAGCACAAGAAGGACATGGACCTGTTGGAGTGCCAAAAGGATGACCAGAGGACTGGAGCACCTTTCCTATTAAGACAGTTTGAGATAAATGGGGTTGTTCAGCCTGGGAAATGCTCCAGAGAGACATTATAGTGGCATTCCAGTACCTAAAAGGGGGCCTACAAGAAAGCTGGAGAAGGACTTTTTTCAATGGCATGTATTGACAGGAGAAGGGGTAATGGCTTTAAAATAAAGAGGAGAGAATTGAGATTAGATGTTAGGAAAAAATTCTTTACTCAGAGGGCAGTGAGGCACTGGCACAGGCTGCCCAGAGAAGGTGTGGATGCACCATCCCTGGAGACGTTCAAGGCCAGGCTGGCGGGGTTTTGAGCAACCTGGCCTACTGGGTGGAAACCCTGCCCACAGCAAGGGTTTGGAACTGGATGGGCTTTAAGATCCCATTCAGCCCAAACCTTTCTATAATTCTATGATTATTCACAAGAGATTTGTGATTATGTAACCGGTTCTTAGGAAAGCAAAATCACAGGGAGTGAGGAGCAGAGACACAAGGGATAAATAGAAGTATAAATAAGATTTTTTTTTTTAAAAGGAAACAAAGTCAAATGTCAAACCAAGCTATCTGATTTTTGGATTTTTTGTGAATGAGAAATAGTATTTCTCAACATGGAGAAAGGAAGTTACATCTGCAAGAAAAATATATGCAAAAGAATTCAAGCCATTGTTTATTTATGGTACCACATATGGTGGTAATTGCAAAATTGCAACTATTTATTGTTAGATAGATATAAACCTTATTTTCTTTATTGAAAAAAAATGTAGAATACCTAGTACATGTCTTATGATTTATAGGTAATTAACATAAGTCACTTTAATAGGAGGGTTACTTCTTTAAATTTGCCAAAACAGAGTTATTTGGCTTTTTTTTTTTGTGTATGTGTGATTAATGTAATTGAAACAGAAGCAGCAATTAAACAGTTATACTATGTTATGAAACTGCTTCATTGCCATGATAAATGACTTCTATGAGGATATTACTTCCAACAAGCAGAGAAACCCCGAAGTGTATTAAATCAGATTAAAAAGGGAACTTTACCTTTCTGAAGTCAGCGTTTTTATGTGCTTTTCACTCCTTAGTCCCATTTACCCTGTGAGAGGTTGCAAGAAAGCTAAAGGTTTCTAGCTTTCACATAAAGTTGCAGGAGACTGGAGCTAAATCTAGGAAAGTGGTGGACTTGGGATATCTTACATCTTCAACAGTGGTGCTCTGGCCTGTCCATGAAATAATGGCAAGCACCTTCGGCTCAAAAATAGCCAAGACTCATGTAGAAATGGAAGCCTTGTAAAACAGAAGGGCAAATATCCTGATTTAACGAAGTGACAATCCTTTCCTTGCAATGGCAGGAGTAAATAAACTCTAGGTCCCTTTGCAGCCTAATAAACCTTAAACCTAGAATTCTGTAGTTCAACTGATTTAACTTTAAAGATAATAATAATAATAATACTTGCATAATGTTTAATACTTGAACAGAATATAACTCCTCTGTGTTGCTCTGTTAGAGGTGCCATTAGGAGAAGGTAGGCCCATTGTAATATTTCCAGCTTCAATGCTTCTAATACTGCTGGGACTGTGTAACTTTCTACTCAGAAAGAAACTCTCTCTTACATTAATTTTATCTGGAAGAGTAAATTACAAATAGACAAAGATGTACTAATAAAAATCTTCCTCTGAAATGCTAACTGCACCAAAATACTGAAGTAAGCCTAGATCTAAAAATGGTTCCCAACTCAAAACACCAGACACCATAACTTAGACAAAAATAAAATAAAATAAAATAAAATAAAAAAAGATAAAGAGCTTACAGCATTTTGAGAAACCTATCTTCAGTAGATTTGCATTAACACAAACTGAGACTACATACTGTTACTGCCATGACTTTATGAAGGTCGTAAGAAAAGACTCAGAAGACTGCATACAAAAATGAAAACCAAGGCCAGCCAACCTCTTTTGAAAAAGACAGCTGCTTTGACTTTAATGACCATGCACACTTTGTGTGCCCACTCACTACCTGTGCCAGTGCAAGCTTTGATACATTCAAGCAGTTTGGGCCTGAGAGCTGAGTTGGCCACATTGTGATCTCTGCTCTCTGGCAACATCAATGCTGCCCCTCAATCCTCCTGGAAACGCATGAGCTTCTGTGAAACATGTTAGAAATGCTGACATAAAAAGTTCTGTTAGTACTATTCATCTATATACCCCCTATCTACACACCCCACCTGTATGCGTGCATGCACTGTTCACAGATATACCCATAATTATACACACAGCACGTACGTATGTATACACTTGTACACATACATTCGCTATATGCGTGTATGTATACTATCAAAGCTGCAACTACACATATTGCAGCTTTGGAGGGAGAGTTCCACCTTAACAGGAAAGTTTCAAGAGCCTATGTCATTATGAGAAAGGCTGAACGCTGAAATGAATCTTAATTTCTAGATTTAGAAAGCTTTCCATCCATAACTCAGCTACAAAGCTCATCAGTCCAAGGAAGGAGATTAGCTTCCTATTCTACACTGATGGTACTGAAGCAGGCCTGGGCACTCATATTTGACATCGTTCAGTCTGACTCCATCAAGGTTAGCCCTAACTGTTAGTTAAAGGACTATTGCACACTTCCCACTTTTTTGAGAAACATGAACACCTTCAAGATGAAAAACACAATACTAAATTCCAAATACTATGGAGTCTTTTCTGAACATTTTTGGGTGGTATAGAAAGGAAGAAGATCAGTCTAGCCTCATATTCACTTCACTAAATCAACAGTACTAAATGTTCTTTGTCACAAAATAATATAAAAAGTGTTTTGATATTTTGAGATTTCCATTAAATCTCTACTTGAGCACACAGTTTAAGAAGTGCATCAGAGAATAATTATGCAAGAAACCATTACTAATAATGGGTTCCCAAATAATGGGAACCAGAAGCAATACAGTTGATATATTATCAAATATTCTGACCTCATGAACCACATTCCAGAAATCTCTGACAATCCAGAGCCACCAGGTTCATTCCACATATGCTGCAGGCAGGAAATTACAGGGGCTTTCCAGGGACCCCCACCTCTTCACTGAAGGACACACTAGGATGTATAAATGGATCCCTAGACCGCTCTGGACAGCCTCTCCTATTCTTATTGGCTCACAAACTTTCCAAAACTGTAAATGATTCTTATCCAAGAAAAAAAGAATATATATATAAATATAATACTTAAAGAGTAGGAAATAATGTATTCATTCTGAATCTACCAAAGAATGAACACACTAATTAATAGAATGGAATATGTTTGACTTCAGTATAAAAGTGTGTTCAATTTACATTATAAGACTAAAATAGTCTTTAAAAATCTACGATGCTTTTTCTATATTATTGCCATCTGGTAGAGTGTACAGAACTTTGAATATTTTAGAATTTATCA
>VXAV01001356.1:70190-87813 GCA_013399715.1 Alectura lathami
TCAACATTAAACCTTCCACTTCTGGAATATTAAAAATAACCTGGTCACAGAGTACTGGACTCCAAAAGGAACAAACTTGCCTGTGCTTGGCATGAAATGCCCATTTATTTACCCATACTGAATAAAGTAGAATATCTAGATGATTTCTTTTCAGGGGGGAAAGACAAAAGATAAATTGTGTCTGTAGTTTTTAATACAGCAAATAAGATACAAGAGGTGCTTATTTCTAGCCTTACTATGCTTTTCCAGTGCGAAGAACTAACAAAAGCTTTTACTAATCAATGTATCAAACATATTAAATAACAAAGTCAGAAGTTCATAGACTCCAAAGTACACAAGTGAAAAGAAGTTCAATATTGAAATGTGACTCAGCGACCTTTGTTTCTGCAGTGGTATCGTGAGACAGTTTCAGTCCTGTCATTGAGCAGGTGATTCTATGGCGGGTCATCTTCAGTGAATAGTTGTCAGCATAAGAATCGATAACTGCGGTGGTAACTGAAACAGGTCTTGCTCTCCAGGTAGTGTTACTTTGTTCAACATATCCTATCAGAGTAAGTTAAAGCCCTGTAAGTAGGCTTTTCTGCTGAGGCAAAGCATACATTAAAATGATGAATTGTTGGGAATCCTGATCAAAGAGAGGTAAATTTGAATTTCTTGCTTGAATAAATTTTACTGTCTTACATTTTGTTTCTAGATAATGGAAGCATGCATTTTGTGACAAAACAGGCCTACTCAAGCAGGTGGATGCTCAGCCAGCTCTCAATCATTGTCACAACTGAGGGAGTAACTGTGGTATTTCCAAGCAACTGTTGCTTGCAGAAATAAATCATAGCGATACAAAACTAACATTGGATAAATGACATGCAGCTATCTCCATTAATTTTATCTGCATACACAGTACGTTGGACACCTTGAAAATTATTTTTTCTAATAGTCCCTACTAGTTGTGGAGTTAGTTATGTTCTGCTGGTCTATGGCACTAATATCCAGCTTCTTTTACAAGAACATAAAACCCATGCTGTGGAGTGGCTAAATATAATACACAATAAGCTACTCCAGAATTCTTCAAAAATAGATTTGTTTTGTGCTATGATTTTCTGTAGTTGATTGTCATCAGAAATATCAAATTAACTTTAAAAATAATAAATAGCCTTGATTGTCAAAAGGGATTATAGACATTTTCTTCAGCTGTCACACCAAATCATTCCAAGCTATCTGATTATCTAAGGACTAATGTATATGCTAGGAAAATATAATTGAAGCTTTATGACATAATAAAGGACAAGCCAAATACTCAAATAATCCTGCTCTAGAATCTTCCCCAACTAAAAATACATCATCCCTCTGGTAATAACCTACCATGATGGTAACAATATTTCAACAACACATCCTACTTGAAGGCCGTCACTGACATTCATTGTCTGCAGTCCTCCGAAAATACATCCGCACACTGGTCTCCAGCTGAGCTCAGTCTGAAGAAATACCGTATATCCCAACATCTTTTGTCTATAACTTTAATTTCCATGTTTTTGAAACACATTTACAAATGCCAAGCATTAAAGAAGCAAAGCAATTATCTACAAAGGAACACAAAAAGCTTCAGGAGTTCCACAGAGACCTCAAAATCATGCCTAAGGGCAAAATCAATCCTAATGTTAACAGAAATGTTGGGGCAGCAATTGCCTCTGTCAGAATGATCATTCTCTCCGATAACAACAGGGTGATAGCAATCACTAGGTATTTTTCATTAGGCTACCTGCATAAGTGTGCAGACAACTTGTTAGGCCTCCCTCCTTGCTATCTACAGGCTCCTGCCAGGGAGCACGCCGAACCGCCATTCTGAAAGCAAGGAATTCAGAACCTCAAAAGAAAGTTACCCCTTCTCGAACCAGATCCAAATATAGTGGTACAAGCTCATGCCACCCTATTATTTTCTCTCCTTTCTCTCTTTTCTCAGTGGAAGATAAAATGTATCCAATCTTGAAAACATATTGCATATTCTTTACTTTAAATAAATACAGTGAGTGTTTTTTCCAGTCATTTAACATAGACTTCAATCACTATGGCGCGAGGCAGGAAGTATGCATCACGAAGAAGTCAAAATAAAACCCAAACAAAACCCAACTCAACATACTGTTGAATTTCATCCAAATCACGATATCAAAGAACCTGACTTTAGTCACAAGTAGCATAGCTTCATTAACCAGCAAGTACATAAATCTGCATTTTGGGAGCTATAACTTCAGATGAAACTTTTCCAGAGTTGTGAGGTTTAATATCCACACTGATCACTGAAATAACTCAGAGAAAAATAGTGAGAATGGGAGAGTACTGCTTCCAAATATTTGCACAGCATATGCAAATCAAAATTTATTTGATATCCAAATTAATATAATGCAGATCTTTAATGTGGGCAAAACATGATTTAGCCCCCTAGACAAGAACATGCATGGACTTCTAGCACTACATCTACACTGACAAAAGAGATATTCCCAAAATTCTCCTCAGCCACAATCTATGAACAAAGAAAAAACAATGGGTAAGATGATAATCACTCTTAGGGTCAATTAGAAGATAAATTGCCTTTCTAATTAACACTATCCACAAACAGATCTTGAAATATTGTGCATACTTCTGTGAAAAGGATTATGTAAATAACATGCATTTGCAAAATTGTTGGCTGTGCCAAGATTTCTGTTTATTCAGTGCAGAAGTCTAGCAGGTCCGTCCACTAAATAATGTAGGTTTTAAAAATTATCATGCATGTGACAATATAAATTTACCCAATAGGCAAACTTATTTTTTTTCTTATAAATAATGCATATAATAAAAAAGAAGAATATCCATAACTAAACATCTGACCAGAGAAATAACAGATACTTTGCGATGACTAGTGTGTACATACAGGATGTAGCTTTTTTTTTTTTTAATGTGAAATAGCTCTTGCAGGTAAACACTGCATATTTTATAAGTTTGAGTTAGTGGAGCTACACCACAGTTAAACTGAGGTAAGCTTCTAATTTATCAGACATTTCTGAGTGCTCTAAAATCAATAAGCATGCTCATACTGTCTTGAAGATTACAAACCTTGAAGAGTGTAGAAAGCTAGTTTAGTACTAAATATACAGTACTCTGTGACTGTATTTCTGTCACTTAACCTAACCTACGTGGAAGTAAAATACCTAACAAATTATTTCTCCAGATAAATTCTCTCTCAGATCAACAGAGAGCTTAGCCACCTGCACAGCATCAGTACCCCCTTGCTACATAAGGAACCTAGTCAAAAATCCTGTTCTACTGAGAGAGCCTAAAGAGACAAACACTGAGATAGTTTTAAGGAGACAGAATGCCTACAGACTGCTAAAGATAGATAATGAGGAGACAAGCTTTAAGACACAGAAGCTCTCCCTCAGGTGTGAAGTAAAACCAGCAATCTTCAAAGCCACACAGAACTTAGCAATGATGACCTTATTTTGGTGACCTTGGACCACCTAAAAGAAGTAGGTACACATTACAGCGAATTGTATCAGCAAATTGTATAGGCATCTTCATGAACAGGGTCTTGTTCATCCCAACACCTCAATGAATAAACCACAATGCAAATGTTCATGCCACTTGACTGAATGCAGTGTATGCACATGCTAACCAATATGGGCTGGGATCTACTGCATATATATCATCACTACTGCCAGTCTACTCCAGCCTACCTAGAGAAATATTGTTCTCAGTGCAAAAAATAATTTTAATAACAAAAATATCTAAATTAATTTGATACTACTTTCTCGCAATTCACTGCAAGGTATAAGATACTTGTAAATGATCATTCAGCATAAAAATAATCCTTTACCAAGCCTTATTTATCACCATGTCAATGAGTAAGTTGAAGACACTTGCTGAAATTCCTACAGATTTTCTCATGAAAAGACCTTCAGTGTTAACATAAGCATTTTGCTGTTAGACGGAGTGAACTAAGTGTATTCCAACAATAACAAAAAAAAAGTGCATGGTTAAATTTTTCCTGACAATAACTTTGATTTGTTCATGCCAAAATAGCCTGTGTTTTAAACACAGCCCTTAGCGATCAGCAATCTTTATTCACACCAAACGTGTGCATCTCCCAAACTGTAATGATTTTTCTCACAGTTTAAATGCCAACACTACGCTGTAGAGAAAGGACTGAGGCACAGAACAAATTCAATGAGTTATAAATAGTTCTTTGGGAACCCCATCTGAACTCAATGTGAACACAGAACTTCTGGTTCCCAGTTCAGAGCTTCATTCACTGGACCATCGTTATGTCTAAAGAGAAGAAGAAAGTCCTACTTAACTATACGTGTCCAAGGTGACAATGTGACAAAATGAGATGGCTTTCCCAATTAAAGTTTGTTGAATGCTCAGCCATGAAGCTGCCCTGTTGCTTAGAGGATGATAGCATTCTGAAGGTGTAGCCCTTGTTTAGCCTCAGGATTCCTGTGCCCTATCAGCCTGACTTCACATGCGTGCAGCACTGGTCTCTGGAGAACCAAGGACAGGAATTCAACCCCAGCGTATAAAACAGACAAGATCTTTTCAAGAGGATGGCTATGGGGCTTCACCAGCACTGGTGTGAAACATATCAAAACAACCAGATTAGGAAATGCAGATGTTCTCTGGTATATTTTGTCACAGAATTCCATGCTTAACTCAAAGATTTTCAGTGCCTAAATAATACTCACATAAGTTAGTTTTTTATTTGTTTGGTTTTAGACCACACAGCTTGTGCGTACCTAAAATTCAGTGCTGGCTGAAACTTTTTTAAAAAAATTATCTACAGTTAGTTCTATCCCTTGGCATATTTGTTAACTCCTTTTGGGATTTATTTAGATTAAGTGTATTAAATAAATATATTCATCGTTTCAGTGATGGTGTTTGCTGAAAAAAAAATTTAGAAACATTTTAAGTGGAAAGAAGCAAACTGTCTCTATGCACGATTAAAATACAGTCCTCACCTGTACTCCTCTGCCCTTCTGTACTCAGTATTTGCTGTTCATTCCACAGTTCTTCAAGCAAATGCTCCTATGAGAACAATGTTTTTTTTTAATGTAAAGATAGAAATGCTTTCATATTTATAAAGGCCTGGGTTAATCTGAAACATTTCAAATTAATAGATATGTAAAAGTAGTTAATGAACCAAGATGGATTAAGTCAAGCAGAAGTTAAGTGCCAAATCCGAAGCATGGTTCCAAATATTCTTTGTGTTTCTAGTGGTTTTGGAACTACACATTCCAACATGGAAAAAGTGCGAGAACTACTTTTAGATTAATTCACCAACTTTTTTTCCTATAATTTTTCAGCTATAAACATACCATGTCCAAACAAGTATATGACAACTTCTATAAAAGGAAAAGTATTAGATAAGAAAAACTGTCTCAATGAAAGAATTAACTCTATTGCAGTCTGTAAACAGCTCACAAGGCTATACCCTTCATAGACTCCCTGCTGAGGGGATAGTACCTTGAAGTAGAAGCACACTTAGCTGCAAAGGGGAAACAAACCTGGCAATGGGACCTTCCCCTGAAACTACTGCTTCACGTCATCTAGTGTACCCCTCTGGGAAGTGGAGATCACACATAACAGAAAAGGGCTACCAAATGCATAGCTGGCTGTATGCCTTTACTGCCGGATGTGAAATTAATGAAACACAGACCATTCATTATAGTAGAAAAAGGAGAGAGGGGAAATTTGAGCTGTTCTCTAGGAGATTAGAGATCAGGAATGCACAAGTGAGTAACTGACAGAATTTTAAAATTATTACGTATTCGAGAACTTCTATAATAGAAGGAGCTGGTATAGAAAGTCTTTCAGGGCAGAGGACAATAAAAATCTTCAAGAAAAGAGAAGACAGAAAAGCTGATAAAACTCAGGCATTGAATAGTGAAGAGCAGCATCACCAACTAAAGCTCAGTTTAAACACCAATTAAAACAGCTGAGCAGACCAAGATCAAATACAAGTGTGTTTCTGTTCAGGCACCAAGAAGATAAAGAAACAAAATGGACTGCTTGGCTCTTAATGACACTATTAACTGAACAGGCATGTCTGGCACAACTGAACGAAAGTAGTCAGCAGGTAACTTTAATACCCAGGAATGAGCAGTATGAAACTGGACTGCAAGATGTGCCTGCAAAGAACTGTCACTGAATGCTCAGGAAAGTCTGAAACTAATGATGCTAATTGAATACACATGCACAGTAGACTTTGGCTGACAAAGGAAGAATATAGTTTGGGGTTTACTCAGCTTGTCATCTAACAAACAAAGCAACAGTTACTGAATTTGTAACAAAGATCTTTGAGGTGCAAAAACAGAAAACACACATTAATGGGAGAATTCTCTATTGAATATAGTCTCATATGACGCCTAAATTTTTAGATGGCTTTAGTGACCATGTCTAATCCTGGCTGCACACAACTCCTCAATAACTCTTTCAATAAACTAAAGGGGGGCTACGGGAAAGAAGGGGACAGACTCTTTAGCAGGACCTGTTGTCATAGGACATGGGGAAATGGTTTCAAAGTGAGAGAGGGGAGATTTAGACTGGACATATGGAAAAAGTTTTTTACAAGGAGGGTGGTGAAGCACTGGCACAGGTTGCCCAGAGAGGTGGTGGCTGCCCCATCCCTGGAGACCTTCAAGGTCAGGCTGGACAGGGCTCTGAGCAACCTGCTCCAGCTGTAGGTGTCCCTGTTAACTGCAGGGGAGTTGGACTAGATGGCCTTTAAAGGTCCCTTCCAGCTCAGATGACTCTATGATTCTATGATTCCTCCTGGGTCAAAATACAAACTCTGATTGTAACGCACTAAAACTAACAAACAAACAAACAAAAAACAAAAATCACAACTCTCTACTATAAAATACTAAACATAAAAAATCCCCCAAACTATAGGAAAATAAAGATATTGAAGATACTTTTAAAGGAAATTTAAAGAGTAAATAAAAGGGTGAAGCGCTAGCATCAGTAAAAGGAGTGTTTAAAGACTGGATTACGAACTCAGAGTAAATGCATACCAACTCTCATAAAAACACTAATCATACTCTAGATAGTCAAAAATGTTAACTGGCAAAATAGAAAGTTATTTGAATTAATAACATGCCTTTAAAACATGGATAATTTTTCAAATGATGGAAATGGAAAGGGATGTGCTCTTGTAAGTGCCATGTAAAGCTATAAATGCAGCATGCCCAAAGTTTTTGAGAAATGACTTGCAAAAGACATGAAATTCAGTAAAAACCTCTTTCAAATACATCACTGGCAAGAAACCTGCTATAAAGTCTTTAAAGTCATAGGATGATAAAAGCATAAGAGAACTTGTCAGGAAAGATACAGCTACTAGAGCTGACAACTGAGATCTTAGGGCAATTTTCATCCCATATTCATTATGCAAATGCTTACGTAGATCTTTCTTTGGAAAAGAAAAATCAGAGGAACTTTATCAAACTGAAGAATCAGTGGAAAATATGAGTGTTAAAATACTAAGACATAACCATAACTGACAACACTCATCCAAGCCTTCTGAAGAAATCTGTGTAATCGCAAGCTTATCAACAACCAGACTGAAGCCAAAACTTAAGTCAGGCTCAGGCTAAATCGACCCACAAATTTCTATCAGTGGCAGAATATGAGGGAACAGAATACAATAGTCTCCTGCCATAATGAGTATAAACAGCTTAGGAGGAAGGAGGTATTACAAAGATATCCTTTACTGACAGAAAGGATAACCATGAGGAAGAACAATCTGGTCAAATATGTGCATTTGGATAAACAAAACTTTTCACAACACCCTTTACAAGAGACACTGAAAGACACTAAACATGATAAACACTCTTCATGGCTTACTGACTTATTTACAAACAAAAGTGAAGGACACGAACAATCGGTTTTCATAACACATTGGAGATCACTGGTTTAATCCACAGTGGTTTGTGCGGGACCTTCTGGTGTTCATGACAGGTTTAATGAATAAGATGACAGTTGAAAGGTGAGATGACGAAGTTTATTATATAAAATTGTCTAATAAAAAAAATATATAGATTTTACTAAGATTGTAGAAGGACCTCATGATATTCAGAAATCTGTTGATGTTAATAAATCAAGTAATACATTTAGAAAACGTACAAATGAGCTCTAAAGGATGAGCTCTAAAGGAGCTGTTGTACTTCAGGAGAGAGATCATAAGTAGTTATTTAGAAACAACCAGTTAATGTCAACTCAAAAGGCAAATTAAATGTAAAGTTTATTTTTATTTATTAAAAAAAAAAAAACATTACAAAAGACTTCATTTTGTTATTGTATCATTACAAGAATATTTCATAATTTGAGCATCTGCATGTAATCTTGATTTCTGCACTTCATAAAGTCAAACAAGAAAAGCCACTGAAGATGGCAGCAAGGATACTCAGAGGTTTACTTTCCACATTCTTAAGGACAAGTATAGAAAGAAATATTATAAAACCATTAAAAAAAGCATAGTGAAACTGAAAGGGTTTACTGATACCTCAGTATCAGTAACTGATAACTCAGTATTTTTCACAACACAAAAATAAGGAAATAGCAAAAAAAAAAAAAAAAATCAAACACCATGTTAAAAAAAAGTAGAATTTTTCACAAGAAGAATTGAAGTTGGTGTTCTGGGTATAAGAGTATCTGCTTTATAGTGACTTTGAGGCCCTGAGAAATGACCAAGGCAATTCCTTCTGAGATTCTAGCATTATATTACGATCAGTGAGCTGGAAAGAGCAAATGTCAGTCTGAAGGCGATGTAACTGGAGTGGCAAAATAGGAAATCAAGCACATGTTCAAGGAGACAACTAATCAAGAGGGAAACAGAGGGAGAACTAATTCATGAGTACTGGAAAGAGAGAAATGTTGAGCTAATGGGAACCACAGAAAAAGGAGGACAAAAAGACAGTTTTGAGATGGAGGAGGAAAGAATAAATACAAAGTGGACTGAAAAGAATGACAGGAGAGCCACGATTGGTCACGCTGACAAGTAATCAATTGTTTGAAGGCAGTTCCTGTGGAATTGCTCAATAGTGCAAAGATTCAATTAAGCAGTGAAGCAATTATATGATGAATCAAGGAGTGTGTTAAGTAAATATGGAGAGAAATAAAGTAATATGAATCAATAATAATCATGATTATCAATAGATAATCAGTAATAGCATGAACCAGTTATGTCAATACGTACATATGGAATGAATCGATTATGAGATGAATCAATTATTGGGAAAACAAGAGTAGTGAGAATTAATTGATGTGTCTAATTCATAAAAGAATATAGATACTAAAAAAGCATGCTGAAAATATCAGCCTGGCCTTCTCTTTCACACTCACTCTCTCCAGACATAAGGAGGTATTTAACCCTGTCCTCCCCTTCATTTTGCTCTTTAGGCTGCTTTGTAGGTGACATCGGTGGTAGACATTAGGTTCTCAACAACAGCCAGGGAAGCTTAGAGACGACCCTTACCTGCTCTCCAAATGCACAGTTGCTATCGAACACATATATTACTTTTGGAGATTTTGAAGAACAGAGATGCCATGTCATAAAGTCTGTAGTCTGCAGCCAGGCTAGAGACAGATATCTCATAATATCATGTCATAGACGTATTTCTGCAGATCTTATGGACTGTATGAAGGATTCCTACACTTCGGAAAAATCAGTGACCCAACTAGGATAGATGTGGGCTGAATTGTGAAATCTGGGTTACTAATAATATCAGCCAGAGACAGAAATAAATGTATTCTGCATCACTCCTCATACATTAGCTTAAATAACTTTTCTTTCCTCGTGTTTTTATTCCTGATGTATTTATAGTAAGCAAACACATACTACACTTTTGCTAGACTGAACAAAACAGCCTGCTATACGGTATTTGTATGTTGGCTCTCAGAATGCTATAGAAAAAATTCCCAACCTTGACCAACTAGGCTGGTGTATCTGCATATTGTATGCAGATATCTCAAAATGTCAGATGTCACAAAAACGTGTGGAGATATTAACTGTGATCTGAAACAGTTTACCTACGGTAGTGGGACCCTGTAGCTGTGGCCAATGAATTGTATCTCTGCTAGAAATACTGTGCTGTGACACAGGACTCTGCTGCAATGACAGAGCTTTTACAGTCAGAACTAACTCACAAATCCCCACAACATTTTCCAAAGAACTGTAAGGACATACTTCAAATACCATCTGCAGGATGGTCTCTTCATTCTTCTGAGCATTCCTGTAGCCTAATGAGAATCAGGGCAGGAGGCAGTTTGAAATTAAGATGCCTGAGTGTAGGGTTCTACATGGAGAAGTCTGCTGTTCTGCTGGATATCCCTTACCTAACAGCCAGTGGCATTCCCATCAGAAGCGTCAGTGGAGCCCAGAGAGCTATTCAGCTGGGCAGCCACAAGGAGCACCATTTTGTGGCCTGACCAGCATGCTCCCTCTGCCATTTGAGACGCACCGTGACAGCCACGACACACGCACGAGGCTTGGAGATGGGCACAGAACGCATGGGAGACCATTCACTTCTGCGGTGGCAGCTGGAGGCCAGGTAAGAATCAGGAGAGGATCTTGAATGGCACAATCTGCCTGTGTGCAGGAAATAGAATCATGTCCTGCTTTCAGGGTAAAAGTCACTGTCTCCGCTCTGCACCTCTCAACCCTCAATGCTGCGCTGTCTGTAAAGACTGGATGCCTGGTGGTAGGAATGGAAGCACAGACAGACAGCCACTCCTGCAGGCATCTTAAATGTACATATCTTAATTTAGGTGTCTGAATCTTCCCAAAATTGCCAGAAAATCGAAAGGGATCTGCCTCAACCTTTTCAGTAGAGTTAGCAGCCCAGAAATGCCAAAAAGGCTTTTATTTTTTGAATCATTTTCCATTAACCTTTCTTAGATAAGAATGATCAGAGCTATATCTATACCCCAGATGAGTATTGACCAGTATTCATTATAACTGATTATAATTTCGTTTGGTCTTGTATTATTACTTTTAGAATTATTTTTCTTTTGGTCTTCTTTTGGTTTTGTATTATCCTATCTGATATGTCAGTAAAAATACTAATTGAAAACATGCAGGCAAATACAGAAGGCTAATGGGAATGACCATGTAGAATATGTAAAATAATAGCCTGAAAACCTATCCATAGAATTTAACATCCCAGTGTGGTTGGATCATCTCCAATCTCTGGAAAACTAGAACACGAAAACATAAACCGAAGAACAAGTACTGCTAATAAATCTCACAAAAACAGGAAAACAGCATATAACTGGAGAGCAGCAAGTGTGATGTGTATATCTGAGAAACTGAGAAAAGTGATTTGGCAATTACAGGTTCATTAATCTTACCTTAATAGCTGAAGGGCTATAGAAGAAATTTTGAAAGCAAGTATAATTAAACGCATAAAGGTAAATGAAAAATGAGATAAAAGGCAATATAAGTTTACAAAGTTGTAAAGCTCTGTGCCAAGCTAAATATGTCTCTTTCTATGAAAACTCGTTGTTGTTAGTTGGTTGGCTTTTAAGATTGGAAAATGAAGATTTAATTGCTCTGGAGTTCAGTGAAGCTGACACATGGCAATGAAAAGTGCAGAACTTTTCTTTCTCTCTCCAATGTAAGACATTAAAAACTAAAGGGAGGAAACAATGAGTTATGCTAGAATAATTTCACTTTTAGAGTTCTATAAGGATTGGCTCTGAGATTAATAACTCTGATTCTTTGACTTTGGCTTAATAGATGCAAAAATTAATTTGTACTTTTCAATGTTGGTTGGCGTCATCAGTATAACATAGCATTAAAGAAGAGCTGGATGATTAAAAAAAAAAATGAAACAATAAAATTCTACAGTATGTACTGAATCGTAGAGGATTCTGCCATAAACTGGTGGCTTACTGTGTAGGTATGGCAAAAAATAATGCAGTAATTAATCACAGAAAGGCAATGAGATCCTACAAATTATCCAATGAGCTGTTCCAATATAGTCAGAGACATTGTCATCATCATATCACTTTGGTGTCTCCAAGATATCGGACTGTTAAATATGAGTTTTTTATAAGTATCATATTTTAAGATATGTTTATGTTTATATTTATATATATATATTTTTTTTCCCTGCACCACTCATGTGGAGATATCCACACTAGTTCTGTTGGCAGGCTGCTCACATGGGACAGTTTAATCTTCTTAAGTGTAGTTATTTCTGATGCTTCATGTGCTGGTATATCCAGGTAACACCTGCAGTTGCAGGACCAATAAACCTGAGGAGAGCATCCACATTTTGTCATAGGCCCATCCCAGAATTTTTCTTAGTGGTTCATAGGTAAAATCCTGGCCTCACTGTGTCCCACACTGTCTGTGTTTTACTTACAGATTTAAAGCATTGTGCTATTATTTGCATGTTATTAGTAATTTGCCTCCTTTTGTGTAACATAAGCAATACAATTTTGCCAAATAAGTTCTATACACTCCCGATAACATTTCGTAGAGCTATAGCACATGTTATAGAAAGATAGCAAGTTTCTACACAGCTGAGAATTCACCCTACTTTTGAGCAAGCTGCCCCAGTGGTTTGCTAACCTTGCTGTAAATATATGCATCTTCATTTTACCAAAATTTGAACCTGTCTAGGCTTAGACTCTATGCATTCCATCTTGTATGCCTTTTAGATTTAAAAACACTGCATAATAAGGTAACTTCTTCCTATGTTAGTACTTAAAGACTATAATCACATAACAGCGCAACTGTCTTTCTGACAAAAATATATAATTCGTTGTCTTCAGTTAATCACTGTAGGACAGACTAACCAGATCTTATATTGCTTTTACAGCTATTTCCAAATTGTCACCACTTTTCTCAAAAGATGGACATCAGAAATGGACAAAGCCTCCCAATAATGCTCCCATTAATGTCATAAGCAGATGTAATTACAGCTGATGATCCTTTGCTTGTGAGCAGGAATTACATTTGCTTTATTAGCCATCACATCACACTGGTGCTCATGTTCAATTGAACAGCATTTTTTAAGACCCTTACATTTTCTGACTGTTTTTGCAAATGATCATCCTGTAAAAGTGCTACAACCTTTGTTTGTTTCATGGAGATCTGACCTTGCATTAATTTTTATTTTAAAAGATCCTGGCCAGATTAGACAATCTTAATGTAAAATCCAGGTCACTTTATAGAACTGATCTACTATAGCCACATAACTAATATTGTTTCCCCTCACCAGTGTCAGTGCTTGAAGGTTTTATAAACAGAGAATTTATCTCTCACCATCTCTACAGAATATGTTAGTGTGCGGCTGAGTACTAGCAATAGCTTTACGGCAGAACTGAGAGCACCTTTAACTCTTGCTAAAACTCCCAAATCATCATTCAGTTGTTCAATGCCATACATACTAACAACTAGCCCATTAATATCCGAGTCACTGGTCTAAAGTGTCACGCAACTGAAGAACACTTTTCACACTGGAAGCAATATCCTTGCACAGGAACAGGAACTGAGTGAATTGCTTTTACCTGTGAATTAACATGTGCAGACCTCTAAAGACTGTTTGTTCTCCTGAAACCACTTTTCCCTGAAATGAGGATTCTTCACTTGGGGCTGAATTCCTCGCACGTATGCAAGCATGTACAAGTCAGCTCAAGGCTATGCTTTTTATTCAAAATCATATCCTCAGACCTTGCAAACTCTGTATTTCTGTACTATCTTTGGCACCATTAGCTCAGAGTTCAATCATTGCTTTTAACCCCAGTGTTTGCTGACATAACTTTTTAAAAGCACTATTTCTAGAAAATTACTTCTTTCTACCTTTTACCACTCAGATTTTTAAATAAAAAAAAATCTAATGCTCTTAGAGAGAGATTAAGGATGTCAAAATCACCCTGATCCAATGGTTTGAAGCCAAGAAAATCTTTTTATACTGCAAAAATACCAGAGGCATTGCACAAATGAGCATTAAAATGTTTAATCTAAATTGCTATTAAATTCTGACTACTTAGCAAACTATTTTCAGCTTATAATGTAAACACTCAATGACACACCGGTAGGAAAATCTAGGGCAAATCTTTCTTTATTTTTAACTGTTTTTGGACAGGTCATTTCCACTTGAGAAAGATGTAATTAATGATGCCTTTAAATTTGAGAGAGATAGATCAGAAGGGTACACTCTTCAGCTAGTAAGGAACTGGTTGGATGGCTACATACATACAGAGAGTAGTGGTCAACAGCTCAATGCCCAGGAGATCAGTGAGAAGCAGGGACCCTCAGGGGTCCACACTGGGACCAGTACTGACTAACATATTTACGAATGACCTAGAGAGTGGGATTGAGTTTGCAGAAGACATCAAGATGAGTGGCGCATGTGACACAACAGAAGAAAGGAATGCTACCCAACGGGACCTGGACAGGCTTGAGAAGTGGGTCTACACAGACATCATGAAGGCCAACGAGGCCAAGCACAAGGTCCTGCACCTGGGTTAAGGCAATCTCAAACTTCAGACTGGAGGATGAATAGATTAAGAGCATTCCTATAGAGAGGAATTTGGGGGTACTGGTGAATGAAAAACTCAGAACAAGCAGTGAAAGTGTGCTTGAAGCCTGGAAGGCCAACTGTATCCTGGACTGCATCAAAAGAGGGGTGGCCAGCAGGGCATGGGAGGGGTTTCTCCTCCTCTGCTCTGCCCTTGTGAGGCCCCACCTGGACTACTGCGTTCAGTTCTGGGGTCCACAGCACAAGAAGGACATGGACCTGTTGGAGCGGGTCCAGAGGAGGGCCACAAGGATGATCGGAGGGCTGGAGCACCTCTCCTGTGCAAACAGGCTGAGAGAGCTGGGGTTGTTTAACCTGGAAAAGAGAAGGCTCAGGGAAGACCTTATAGTGGCCTTCCAGTACCTAAAAAGGTACAAGAAAGCTCAGGAGGGACTTTTAACAAGGACATGTAGAGATAGGACAAGGGGTAATGGTTTCAGACTAAAAGAGAGGAGATTTAGACCAGATATTAGGAGGCAATTCTTCACTGAGGGGGTGGTGAGGCACTGAGAAGCTGTGGATGCCCCATCCCTGGGGGTGTTCAAGGCCAGGCTGGATGGAGCAACTCCGTATAGCGCAAGGTGTAGAGCAAGGTGCACCCTGTGGCAGGGGAGGCTGGAACTAGATGATCTGTGGAGGTCCTTCCAGCCCAAACCATCCTGTGATTCTACCACTGTATGCTGTAAGACTGTGAGAAACTTTGTTACTGTCACCACTACCATCGCCTATCCTGTCAGAATTTCTTCTCTCTTCAGTTTGTTTCTCCTTATCAGCTGTAATTTTTTAAAGATAAATAGAACAATTTTCTAGAATCTTTCATAAACGCTTGTGCCATACATATGTGAATTCATTCTTGTCATAACTGCCATCAGCTGCAAAATGACCGTTGACTTTAATATATATACGCTTTAAGAAGATTTTAGTTGAACACTATCTTTTTTTTTCTTTTTTTTTTTTTTTTTTTTTTGTATGAAAAGGGACCTGTTTTATACTAAGCAAACACAGATGTAAGGAACAGTTGCTATCCAGAAAAAATCTGTGATCTAATTATCCATTCATTACCTATTGCAAGTCTTTCCCTGCAAACCAACACATAATTTTTTCTTTCCTAAATTTAAATTGCTACTAGCACTGAATTGCTGGATTGGGAATTAAACTATTGGTACCCTCATGATAATTAATTCTGTATATATGAATTCAATATATTGAGGCTAGCAGTAAAGCTGCACTGGAACATAACGGCCATGGCTACATGACTACAAGTCAGAGAACTCGGAGATTAAAAAGCAGAAGCAACTGCCTCGGGGCAATGTCACACAAAAACTATCGCATAATAGGAAGAAAAATACCATGGATTAGAAGTGGAATGAAATTTACCAGAATGCATTTATGCTTTGTTTCAGAATAGCATCACATGATGACAATTCTTTTTTCACTGGCTTGTAGGACTTTCCAATGGTACACTGCTTATTTGCTCACAGCCATTGCCAGGTTAAACAAAGAAAAGGAGCAAAGGAATATTTATTTGCTCTGCACTTTAGTTTGTTGAAAATTTTATACAGAAATACACTTTTCTGTACTTAAATCTTCTACTGTTTTACAAAAGAGAAAAATACAAATTTCTTCTTACAGGGCGAAAACTATCTTTTGTTTGTTTACTTTTGTTACTATTCTTTTCACTATAATTTCTGATGCAAGGGTATAGAGTTATTTTTGAATTAAATGTGACAAGTGTTTTCAGTAGAAAACTGAAATAATTACATTTGGAAAACCAGTGTTACACATACAATTCTGGGTACACAGAGTTATTAAAGTATATCTGTATTGCCCTGAGAAAATGAGTATAAAATTTTCTTCAGTTTTGTTACCTGGAGTAGAATCCCAGATAATTAAATGAACTACTACTATTTTGTATCTGTAAAAGAGACAAGATACACAAAATAACAGCCCTCTTATTAATAAGCATATATACGTCTACTTCAATACCAACAAATCTAGTATTAGTGAAAAACTGGCATACAGAGAAATCAAAGATTCCATATGTTTGGAGCTGGAATTTAGAACAAGGATGAGGTGCATTTGAGAGACAGCCTTGAGGAACCTTATTTGCTATCAAAAGTATTGGAAGAGAGAGGACTCTACATGACTGAATTAACTTTAGAGAATATGTTTTCAACAGAAATGACAAAAAAATTTGTATGTCTATGTGTACATCTAAGTCAAAATAAAATGTAGAATTCTCTTTTAGCATGTCTGAGTGATTAGAATTTGTATTTTCTCTTTTAGATCGCATTAATCATATATATATATACATGCTAAAACATTTTAAATCAATCAAACTCACCACAAAAAAAAAAAAAACAACTGAAAATCCAAACATTGTCTATAAAATAAATTTAATCTTTCCAGTCCAAATTCCTGCAAACTTTCTTTGATTTTGTTTGCTTCTCATACCTTCTGATGGATTAATTTTATTTTACTATGGGACAAAATCAAATTCAGCTATAAATCTAGGTAGTTAAAAAATGAAACTTTTATGAAATCAGTGATTAATTGAAATGTTTCAGTAAAAATTTGAAATTTGAAAGAATTTCTTTGCATTTCTATACTATAACTGCTACAATTTTCATGACTTTGCACAAAATCAATTATATTTTTGCTTTCAAGAAGTAAAACAATGCAAAACAAGCCTTGGTAACAGTAACTCAAACATATGAACCAACAAGCAGAGCGTGTCTATTCTTGCTATGTTATGTAGGAATGTTGTTACATAGAACTTCAGGCATGATTCCCCTTGTCCATCTGTAACAGATGACATACAAAAATTAGTGAACCCATTCTGGTTTCATCTCGAGAAATAAATGAGTGCATGATGATGGCACCAGATATTTAATTTTAAACTTATCGAGTTAATATCCTAAATTATAAGGTAGCAGTGCAAAGACAGTAACAAGTAGTATGTTCACAAATGCAGGATTTCAGATGTAAACTTGCAGTTGGGCTGAGCTTCATTTTTTTCTGTTTCTTTTCTGGTGCACTTGGATGCACATGAATGCTATGAAGGG
>VXAV01001356.1:87851-110198 GCA_013399715.1 Alectura lathami
CTGTGCTGAAACTGCACAACTGAAGTGTTGAGAAAGCAGAAATAAGGATACCAATATTTTATATACATTTTATTCTGGCTTTCTAAACCATTATCTCAATCCAATGAAAATCTGAAGCAATTGATTCCTAAAATGTAAGTCAATAAGGGAGGACTTTTGTGAGATTACTTATAAAGATTTCTAGACTACATTTCTGTAATCCAAGGTTATTGCTTGTATCATCATTCTGACAGGTTTATCTTAATAAGAAATGTTTTGTGCTAGAAGAATTTATGTTTTTATGCTCAATTACAGTTTTATGTTAGAGGTATTAGGTAGGCAATAAAAAGGTCCTGCATTACATCTATTATTCGCTTTTCAAATCCAAAGTCATGAGGTAAGATATCCTTGGAAATGAAGTTCTTTCGCCTTTATTAAGCAAACAATTTGTATTAATTCTGCTTATCTCAAACCTCACCATTGTAAGATGGGGAAATGGTAAGTCGTAAATTACATAACACTTCAAGAAAGGTCCTTCCCTTAGATGCCTCTAGTTAGAACTTCATTTCCATTATGTGAACCACTGCATAAACACAGAAGGAAATATAGACAGCCTGTGCTATTAAGAGTTCACAATCTAAACTCAACCGAACATAAAATAGGAAAACTGAGAATCTGGAGAGTCTGTGCATGCCATCAGGTCTCATTTTCTAAGCAGAATAAGGACTATAGCATCAAACCATAATATGCTAATTGTAAACTTAAGAAATGACACAAAAATGATAATAAATATCTGAAAGGTCTCCATATCTGAATTTCAAAAAAGTAACTACACATTTTTCTTTCTCCACTCCTGCAGACATAGCGCTGTACTAATACAGATGAATAACGTGAGACAAAACTCAATGATCACAGTTTGCTGCAGGTTAAAAAAAAAAAAGCCACAATAATTATGTTCATTACCATGATGAGTTAGTTACAGTCCAGTAAAAGCTCTAAACGTCCTTTGTGATTTCAATTAAGTTGATACCAAGAAGGAAGCCTAAGGAGAAATTTCAACCTTTATTTCTGCACAGGACACTGAAATACTGTAATGCAATAACTGCATTGCTCCTTATTTTTAATTTCTAGTGATGTTCCCTGTATTAACTATACCCTAATATTGTAACATCGGGCTAGTCAATAGGAATTACAGGAGAGAACCTACTGCTGGCTGATCATTAGGTAGGCTGTAATTTTTTCACTTTTGTTTCTTGTCCAAAATGTTCAGTAAGAGGAAGCACTGGATTTTTCAGCAATGCATTGATGCACACAGTCACTAAGCCTTGACAAGACAGCACAGTGAAATCTGAAGCCTGAAATGGGAACATCCATTTAGTGGAATGGGGTAACTGAACCATTCATAACTCATCAGTAAATCATATTGCTTAGATTCGTTAGAGATGTAGCCAGTAAACAGGCTGATTCAACATAAGGGTAAAGAAAAGCTCCCAGTTCTAAATCTTCACGACTCTTATGTCTTTCATCACTGGACATTCCTGCATGATGAACTGTGGGGCATCTCCTTGTGCTGTGGGGGAGCAAATTACCTTCAGCATTCAAAAAGCTCAAAATCCAAAAAACCATTAAATCAAACCTATGCATTGGGCTGAAGACGTATTTAGTTACAGACATACTTTGAAGCTATGGGAAGGTACCAAATAATAAACAAACCCACTGCAGGAAGCATTTTTCCATAGCCAAGAAGCCAGTATCAAAATCTGGGAATGCTTACTCTATGCCTTTGATCCAAATTTGCCAATGTCATAAATATAATTAGATTACTTGTCTACTGCTTGATTCTACAGAGATTTTTTTTTTTTCCAGATTTATTTTTGTGAAAGAAGGCACAGTTTTGCACCAACATTTTTAAGAAATGGTATTGAGGAATCTGCACAGTCTTCTCATGTTAACATGACCTGGGTAACAGCAGGTGACACGATAAGCACTGCGAGCATATTCAGTGTGTGAACAGATTTTCCAGAACTGCCTGTGATGAGGGGATGCTTGCCCAAACACTGATGATGCTAAAAGGAAACTAACAATGGAGTGTGGCTCAAGATGACCGTCAGCTGGATTAAGCAGTAGCCAAGGCTTACCAAGAGACTTCTGAGAGAATGAGCGAGTTTGAAAGGAAGCATTAAAAAAGCACAAAAATATCTGACTGAGGGGAGACCTTGGCATCAGCAGCAGTCAAACAGGGTCTGTTATTCCCAGAAGCTGCCCTGCTGGCATTGCAACATCCACCCAAGGCTAATAAAACTTTCTCCTAGTCAGATACAACCCATAGCTGGTTCTGCAGAGATCAGAATGACAGCACAGGCTGAAACAACCAGTGACTTGCACATCAGCTGTGGGGAAGTGACCTCCTGGGGTGGCTTCTCATCAGCAGGCTGAGTGTTGGCATTTAGGGAGCAGTGTTAGTGGAGGAACTGACACTCACAAAAAAGGGGTGACTGCAACCCCCATGGTCTGGGCCAGCCGACTGCTCGCACCTAGCTGCGTGAGGGGCTTGTGTGAAAGACCACAACATGCTGGGAGTAACTGCAGAAGGGCGTTGAGAATCTTCTAAGAATGTATCCAAAGTGCCTCATATTGTGGTTTATCTGTTGTATTGCTGACATTGATCCTGTAAGGATAGTTTACTGACTGCCAGCTAATTACATGTTGTTAATAAATCAATAAACCTCTTCAATCCTGACTCTGTTTCAGCCACATGGTGAGCAGTTGTTCCTGGTGCAGGAGGTTGTGGGGGGTAAGGCTATTCCATTTCGAAATAATTCCTAAGAAAGAAGGTGTGAGTTCTAAGGAAGCTGAGCACCTGCCTTTCTTATTAAGGCAGAGCTCACTTCTGAAATGGATGCGAGCATCAGGGCCAGATGGCGCAACGCATCACCATCTACCCAGCACATCCCTGAGAAGCTGGGTCAGGTATTGTGGAAAGTCTTCTGAAGGTGAAAAAACAATCCTCTATAGCTTGCATGCCTGAGGTTAGGAATAAATCAGTGTCTGTGCCCAGTAACAACGCATCTTGCAGAAAATACTGCCCATGTAACACAGCCAGGGTCACTGCGAGCTTTGCTTAGCTGCAGAGGTGTTGGTTACAAAAATCTTACCTGGGGCATGCTGTTAGCTTCACTAGAATCAACCTTCAAAGCTGTCACTTATAAAGAGAACATTACCAAGAATTTTATGCAAGTTTGAATACGATTTCCTAGTTTTCCTCTGATTCGATAGTTGTTTAGGATAGGTATTGATTACATAAATACTGACCATGCAAAGTGAGAATTCACTGTGTATAAGTTAGACAGATTTGAAAGTGCATAACCATAATATTCAATCTCTAATTCCCTATGTTCATTTCAGTATATTTGTGTGTCACTAATATCATTAGAAGGTCTGCCAATTGTATTGAGAATAATGTAGTTAATGCACACAATTTGTAAGCCTGGCACCTGAGGTGTCTTTGGTATTTGCAGAGGTAAAGGAAAATTCCCAAATTTTAAATCCCTTATTATAATCATATTGGTTTTAAAATATATATTAAAAATAGCACATATAAGAAAAGAGTAATGTCTCCCTCCATAACCCCCATAAAAATAGAAGGGAGTTGTAAAAAACAAACAAACAAACAAAATGAAACCACTACCATCTCCCATAGCTAAGTCAATATTTCAACCCATTTTAAGAGAGCAGAAATGACTGTACTGCACTACCATATTGCTCAGTGCTTCCTCATCAGGATTCACACAAGCATCCTGAAGCACTGCTTCCAGAGGTCACGCATCAACTTATTAAAAAAAAAAAGTTTCAGGGTTTTAGCACCACATTCACATTATCAGCATTAAGCTGTTTAGCACCATGCAGCAACATCATCAAAGCCCATTGTCCCAGCTCCAGTTGTGATTTGAGCTCTGGTGTTGTAGCAGTAATATTTGCACTCCCAGATAACAAATCTATGGTGTGGCCACTCAGTAAAGTTTGGATATTCAAGGACTAGAGTTCCTTATAATTATCTCAGACTCTGTCCCACACTTTGGCAAAAGCAACATTTACAGATGTAAATAAGGCCAAACTTTGAACTCAAATACATTCAGATGCTCTTTGTCTAGCGAGAGTTGCTTTCACACCTGTTAAGCCATTCTACTTTGGAAGCAAGAAGAACTTAGGATTTTAAAAGCCAATTTCCATCCTTGGGAACACCAAGTGTAGTCCCCTGTGCTGAAGGCCAGATGTCTGATAAGAGAGAGCTGTTTGATAAGCCTCTGCTGCCTTGGAGCTCCTCAAGAAAAAGACAGAAGTTTCTGCAGAAACTTCCCCAAACAACTGTTAAGAAGCCACAGCAGGGGCTCCCACTAACTGAGGCAATGAGCTCTTGACCTGGAAAACTGGAAAAATGAAGTGATAGCAGGCTGTTCCTTCTTCAGCAGGAAATGGATTATGCCTCTGTACCAGCAGACTAGACAGTAAGCTCCTGCCTCTGAGGAATCCTTTTCTTTGCCTCTCAGGGAAGATCTGCTTCACAGGAGAAAGTGAACACAAGAGAGCACTGCTCTCGAGCCTCTGTTCATCAGAGAGCACAGCACAGGGTTTGGCAGTATGTGAAATGCTGCTGCAAAGAGATAGGACTAATCTGTTCTCCATATCCATGGGTATAAAAGAAGGTGTAAAGGAGCTTAATTGTAACAAGAAAGATTCAGGTTAGACAGGAGGGAAAACTAGCAGAAATAGTAAGGGTAGGGAGGCACTAGAACAGATAACCTCAGATGATTGTGGAATCTCCACAGAAAGATTAAAGAAACATCAATGAAGAAACACATTTGTAGAGTTAACTGAAGAGAGACAGAGCAATGGCAAAGCAAATAAATGGCATGCTGAAATCTCCTTCCTCCATATTTTTTATGACTCGTGATCTTTCGATCCTCACTTGGGAGCAGGTAAGGCTTAGGTAACGAGCAATCAGAATGATCCAGGTATGGAGACTGATATCCAAATATTCATAAAAAATATTCATGTGTCACAGAACACACGTAGTGCTCCGTGTGCATAAATACATTCAAACAAGATCCAAAGTGGAAAATGGTATACTCTCTTAATAATCTGTAGAGAAAGTGGTCAGTGATCAAACCAAACTGGAAGAGTGGATTGAGGGAAAGAACACATTTGGGAATAAACTCCCCTCCAAGAGATACAATTAAATAAAATTACTTTTTCAGATGTTGTTGTTGCAGCAGTAAAGAGAATATAAAAACACCCATTACTGATAAACTGCACATACCTAAAATCCCTTGTTTGGCCTTCCACACTCACTGAAAGATTGGCTGTTGGCTACACAAGTGTGTGATGTGGTGAAATGAAAGCACATTCCATTTGTTCTGATACTGTTAAATTTAATAACTATGTTATTAATTTAAATTAATATTAATACAATTAGTTTAAATTAATACAATTAGTTTCCTACTCTCCTAGTTTACCTTCTCTTTAAGAACAAAGGGGTACATAAGGTGCATAAACAAATATAGATGTTATAAAGAGAAGAATCAAGCTTTACATCAAGATGAGAAATCTTAGCATAAAGTAACAAAAAAATGGACAAAATCAAACAGATCTCATCTGAAGCTTTCCTTCATTATATTTCCAGATTCTGTCAAGAAAACTGCATGAACTTAACAGACCCCATCACTGCAGGGAAGGATCTGCACAGTCAGCTACACTAACACTTTCTTACTTGGATTAGACTAAAATTTATTGAATGATTGTGCACAGATATCTATATTAGACTATTATTTTAAAGATTATAGGATAACTGAATGGAGTTAACTTATTCTTTGAGGCTCAAATGAAACAAGCCTCACAATCAAGTGTTAGGATTATTGACACTGTGGATTGCTAAACAGAAGATGGCAAACAGTTTTCAGTTTTTAACCTGTCAATAGTGAGCTACTGGGCAGACAAGGACACACAGGCCCAGGTCACGGCTGGCACTTCTTGCCATTCACAGCTAGCTGCATCCTGGCTCCTGTGTGTCTGCTGTTGTCAGCCTTCTGGTGTTCGCAGTTTGAGCCCCACCTCCTGAATCCTACAATTGGATTGAATAGCTAGAATAGTCTGCGTGCAAGCTTCCTCACTTCATACTCCCTTCTCGGTTTGAGAACTGCACCTCCTTCCCTTGGGAACCATCATAAATCCAAAATAAACTACTGTTTCCTCTAACAGAGTAATACAACCCAGATTAAAAAAAAAAAAAAAAAAAAAAAAAAAAAAAAAAAAAAAAAAAAAGATAAAACACTACCAATACCAAATACATAGCCTATTTTACTTAAAAGTTGAGGAAGACATATCTTACCTAAATCTCCAACAAGGGATTCTGTGTCTGGATATTTTGCCTCAAACACACTCTGATTTCCTGATCTTCTCCCACACAGCTGAAGTTACTGCACTCCTACCATCTCAAACACATGCAATATTCCAAAAGAAAATTGTTTAGCAAGCTAGCTGATGGATCCTGTCAGTACTTCACAGTAAGCAGACCAGCAACCTCCTTCAAATGTTTGTGAAGTGACATACTGGACACGTCTTAAGTGCTGAAGAAACATTTCCTATCAATATCACCAGTGGATTAACAGCACAGCACTGCAATAACCCAGTCAACAGGTGCTATCTGTAAATAATTACAGGTAGCTCCATATCTGTCAGAAAAGAAGGAAATTCGAGTCTTAGAAATACTATGTACCCTTACATCTCAAGAGGCCTTTGCTCACACTGTGGTACCCGTGGCCACGATGTAGTGGTCTGTCCAGAAGCAGCAGCGTGCCCTGAAGAAAGCAGCGGTGTGAAGGCTGCCAGCACAAAGCAGATACGTAGGGCACACACAGCTCCGTACGCTGCAGCTATCAGTGAAAGGAAACCTTGAGCTCCAGGTTACCACGCCACGTGTCGGTGTGAGGGGCAGCAACACAGCAGACTGAGCTGTGCGAGAGGTCCACCGGGGGCCTCTGCCTTCCTGCCCTCAGGGGCCCACTGGCCTGGGCGCTGCACCGCTGGGCCTGGCCTTGCCTCAGCTCCACCGCGGCAGTGCCGGTGTGACGGCAGCATGAACAGTGCCCTCCATGAAACATTCCCAGTGCCACCTCAACGATTTCTGAAGTATTTTTATGTCATTAGCTATGGAGGTATTTATTACAAGTTCTGCAGCTTTTTGAATACCAGAAGTTTTTGTTAATGGCACGGAGTACAATCAGCGTGAATGGCCACTCGGACCTCCCCCTTCACTGTCCAGATGGCACAAGCAGCCAGGATTACTGACCCAACTTTTGTGACAGAAGCCCAACCATCTGCTTCTCTAGTGTCTTCAAATGGCTTTACGGGCTAACTGCCCTAAACTGAGAAACTACCAGCTCAGCAACTTTGAGCACACGGGCAAATTCAAGTGAAAATGGGAAAAAGGCCCAACTGATATTGTGGAATGCATACGGCACCCTCTGCTAGGAAAGAGTTTAAGTGACGTTAAGCATACATGTATTTCATGAATACTCATGCATTTGTGGACACTCACGAGATATTTTGCCTATAATTTATCTATCAGCAAAGCAGTTAATGGACATACAGAACTAATGATGTAGTCACTTCTTCACACATACTTCTGACAGCATTAAGTACAAAACCTGTTAGGAACAATCCAGGTGGAAGTAATTTTTAAGTACAAAACAGTTCAATATCTACTCACATATATTTTCTGAAATGCCTAGTTTCCAGGAAAACACAAAATTTTCACCTCTAGTCAAGACAGAGAAAATGCCATTTATATTTTTATTACCTATAACAACAACAATAGAAGAATCTATGATTTTAAAGTAAAAATTAATGAACATTCTTTTCAGAGTTTATTAATAGTTTTTTTAAGAATTAGAATGTAAGGAACATATAGTTTTGTGTTATTTAGGATAGTTTCCTGGAAAAGGAGATTTTCCTTCTGGCCTGAGAGAAACGGTAAAGCAATTTCCAGCATGCTGTACTCTTGTTAGAAATAGTTATCTTTTACCTTAATTTAAGCAAGGCAGTAGCAAACAGACTGTACGATAACTATCAGTTCCCAAACTTTCAAAAGCTAAATAACATTTTCTATTCACAGGTATTCATCAGAGATATTGACATTCTTCTAATCTACAATATGAAATAGATTTACAAACACCCTATATTCAGATATAGGGTGTTCACAGGGGTTCAGACATTCTTGTTTTAAGATATTTCCCATTCAATACTACTGTATGTAACAGCAGCAGATCATTGTGCCTATTTTAACATGCTTAAGTTAATGTGCTTTGTGTTTCACATCCTAAGTACCTCTATTATCAATACCACAGGACTTCTCTGTCTTCACTGTTAACTACTTTTATGTTCTAATTCTACCTTAAAATAAGAAACTAAAATATGCGAGCTAGACTCTACTAAACAAAACATTCTTCTTTTATCCAGCTTTTACAATAAGGCTTATTCTGACTAAAGTAATATTCTTTGTGCAAATCACCTTGAAAAAGGTAAACATTTTCCTATGAATTGCTGTGTTTCGAATAAATATATGCATAGATGCCTTTTACAGCCTGCTATCCTTTATACATTATTATATTAGACACAAATAAAGAAAGTGGAAATATGACATGCTACAATAATTCACTGTGGAAAACACATTAGATGTGATACAAAAGGAATAGCTCTAGCTAGAAAGCTCTGAAATCTTTTTGTAATTTTTACTATAAATTATGTGTCTCTTCAGGGCAAAGAAAGACACACAATAGTGTGTAACATCACATCATATTTCCATAGGATAGTAAATACAATCATCCACACAGAAGGCACTCAGGAAAATCTCACATTATGATGCTCTCAGTTATTAACTGAGCTGTATGCCTGAAAAGTTAACCTTGAAACTTTGAAAATGCTATTTTGTCAGAGCAATACAGTTTTTCAGATTAAATATTAAGGATCTGATAAATGATGACAAACCTTGAACTGATTAATAAATCTATTTGTCTTACTCAATGTTTTTTGCCTATAGAAGAAAATTACATAAAACTGAGAAATGAACTCAAATACTTTCATTCAAGAAGAGACATGACACAACTTCTGAGTAAAGCTAAAATTTTTAGCTTTACCATTGCAAATTGAGAGAATAATAATTTAATAGCTTCTCTTTTTGAGAAAGTTAAGTTTTTTTTATCCATGTTTCCTTACTGCGCACGATACTATAATACCATTATATAGCTTACCACTGGTACTCAAACTAAGTAGTGTAACTTTCAAAGTGAACTACTGAAATTCAGTAGTGTAACTTGTGATCAATACAGAAGCAATAAGCACATTAAGAGTTATTTTTTGTCGGTGGCTCATTTACTGTATTTTTTAGTTACTTAAAACTATCATAGAAAAGAATAGCAGAAGAGTTGAATGCAATTGTTTCCCAGAGGGCTTCAGCACTTCCAGTAGAGCTCATTGCTGCTGAGAATGCAGCACCTTTGTGACAATACAGCTGTAGAGCTCTGACATTTGCCTGACCACATATATCATCATTGTATCTACTCTGTGTAATGACCTACAGCTCCAAAAAGCTAAGGTCATGCTTTACAAAATCGTTGCTAAGTAATATTTTGGAGATTTGACACTTTCAGAAACGTAATTGTTCTCGGGTTCCTTAGAAAAAACTCTACAAATGTAAAATTATTTAAAAAAAATGAATGTCTCCTGTCTTTTCTACTAAACCACATGTGTGAATGTAGCTGAATTGGTAAATATTTAAATTATAAAAAATCTAACAAATGCCATATCTGTGTTTGGATTGCCAGACCAAAGCTGTTATGATAGTTAGGTATAATTGATCCTGGCTTTAGGTAAGGGATTCATTACCTTCTGCTCCAGACCTCTTTTATATAGCCATATAAAGTATCTAAATTATATGTTACCAACCCACCCCACCCTAAGAGTGAGAAGAAATGNAATAAGTGGAAAATAATACTTGATTAGTCTTAGACTAAAATTTGTTTCATAATGTACTGGAGAAAGTCTGGCTAAATGCAGTTATACCTGGTTTATTGTTTCCCTTTGGAAAGAAAAGCATGGTATTTTTCCAATAGTTTGATAATCTTTGATTATTGAGAATACAGTCCTATTAGGGACTAAATGCAGGGGATTCTACCTCATACCAGAAATCCTGGTTTTATCATATTTTAATCAGTGATAATTTCAGAAGAATTTTCAAAAAGCAAGCTGCATATCTGAGTCCAACAAAGTGCACTGTGACTGCCGAGGTACTACATACCAATATAAGGATAGTGGGATATTGTTTAATAATTATATGAAGTTATTGGTAAAGATGTTAAAAACTACATGGCCTGATCTTCTAGCAAGTCTCCAAACCCAACAATCTCTTTCTACAGTTCCATCTCCCAGTATTCTCGAAGTCACAATAAGATCAACACCTAGAACAGTAAAACTAGTCTTTGGTATTTGTCTGAAGTGGGACAAGTGATGATCTTCTTTGCAGTATTCCTCCAGCTACGGCAAGCACCAACCACCAGCCTGCTATGTAGTCTTGCAGGCTGAACACCATCCTGCCTCAGACAAAAGGTTTTCCTCACCAAAAAACACAGTACCAAAAGTGCGTTCACTTTTCATTGCAATCTTCAACTGCCCCTTCTCACTCATCACCCACAAGTGATCAGCCTACAGTGTCCAAACATTCATAACTCCCAAGCTCAGATACTTCAATTTTTTGCTTTTTTTCATTAAAAAAAAAAAAAAAAACNAGTGGGACAAGTGATGATCTTCTTTGCAGTATTCCTCCAGCTACGGCAAGCACCAACCACCAGCCTGCTATGTAGTCTTGCAGGCTGAACACCATCCTGCCTCAGACAAAAGGTTTTCCTCACCAAAAAACACAGTACCAAAAGTGCGTTCACTTTTCATTGCAATCTTCAACTGCCCCTTCTCACTCATCACCCNGAGAAACATTGTTTCATCTCCTCAGAAATTCAAACTTCCTTATGGCAGTCTGCCCGGATGTCTAAAAACCTCTGAGTAGGGTCATGACCCATGGCAGACACACCCAGCAGAACCTCATGCTCCGTACTAACAGTCTCACCTCTGTGTACAGAAGACAGAACCACTGCAGAGTGATGAATCTGCAAGCCTGCAATAAAAAGAATATCTTCCTAACAGTGTTTGGGGCCCAGTCTCCATTGTTAAAGGTAATACAAATTTAAGGCATAATAATAACATGGCATTTAGGTTAAAAACCATAATTCAGACTAAAAACAAGCTTTAAGGCATCACAAAAGGTATTCTGTAAATTCAGCAGTGCCTTGTGCCCTCACTAAGCTCAGAAGGGTCTTTTTGAATGCCCTGAAGGATGAGATTGATTTCACATTTTACTCCTGGCAAACCCAAATCCTTCATATTCAGTGAGAAATGTATGCATTTCAGTCATGCACTCTTTTCTGGAACATTTTTTTTTCTACTACTGTGATGACTTATTTCTGTTTGTTTAAAAAAAAAAAAAAAATGATACTGATAAGATGGTTTCATATGCAATCATGTAACAACTGCTTTCCCTTCATTTGATTTTTTGAAGTACTAATTCCCAAACAGCGCTGAGCAGGTTCAGTTTGAGCTTCTAGATCTTTGTGCATACAGAGATTACACTGAGCACGATGTTGTTGGCAGTGGGGACTTGGCTGTTTATTGACAGTAGATTGTTCACTGCCAGACGCATTACTCCTCTGAATGCAACTGAAAACAGTAAGCATGCCACGCAAGTATTGCCTCCTCTACCAGGCGAACTACAACTGAGTGCAACTTGAACAGAGCACAGTATTTTGATTCGTTTGACATCTAATAACAGATAAATTACTTACATATGCACAAGCAAATTTCTCAAAAATAGTAGTATTTTTCAATGCTTGCATCTGCATTACAGTATGGAATATATATATACATATATAAATCTGCAATGTTTTATATAGGAAAATATCCTGTATACATAATGTCCATTTTCCTTAGCTTGTTACTCTGTATAACACACACAGGACTGCATCTAAAAGAAAACCTAACAGATGTATTCAAGTTTTAGGTTTGGTTGGTTTGTTTTTTTCCCCAAAGAATCACTTTCAAGGTTTGTGCCCTTACAGGAGAGCAGATGAAAACATGATTGGTTTTCCTGACTCCTCCTCCACTGCACAGTAAGGACATTAAAAAGACATAGCTGTCTATCTCAATGTACACGTGCCACAGTAAAATGTGTGTTATTTACTGATAAAAACCACATGACAGCAATTTAAAAACAGGATTTATTCTGTCAGTGAAATTAGAGAGGCAGAATATCCTCTATGTCAAGCGATTACTGTCTGGGTCTAAGTGTGGCGAACTGCCAGATCAATTATAATGGTACAGAAGAGGAAATATGAAGACAGATTGGCTCAATTCTAAACAGAAGCATCAGTAAAATAGAAACCCAGGGACATTTTAATGCAACATACAATTACTTAAAAGTGAATCTCTGGCCTAAACTGCAGTTTTTATTTATATGGTTTCTTCCTAGATAGAAGATAAAAAAGGAAATCAACATACAGTTGTACAAATCAGGTGCAAATAAAAAACACGGCGGTTCCACTGATGCAACCTGTATGTTGATGTCTCTGAGATATACATTTTTGAATCTCAGGTTTTACAACAGATGCCTAGGAATAACATAGGACAACACACTAAGAAGATACAAAAAAAAAATACAGATACAATCACTGTAATATACTGCCACTTGTATCCTGCAATTGATTAAAAGGGAAAAAATAAAAAATAAAAACAGGCTAGATTGCCCTTCATAGCCATGCTTCTTCCCAGGTATGCATTATTTCATGGGTAATCTACCTTTGTAAGTAAAATGGATTGCAGTGGAGTTGGTAGATTAAAGCCACTTAAAATTGGTTTACAGTTTTAACTCTCTTACAATAACAGGGAAAAAAAAAAAAACACACAAACAAACATAAATGTGTTCTCTAAGCCTTTTCATAACATTAGTTTTATTAATAATGGGATTTATCCTCTGGATTGTAGGGCTGTATTACAGATACCTATGTGGGAAACACGAGTTTCAATGAAGGAGGCCAAAAGCTTACTGCTCCAGAGGATAAATTTGTCGGCATTGTATGGTGCGGTCTGATCAGTGATCAGATGCATAAAGGTGGTTAAGGCTGATGCTCCAGAAGTGGTGCAAAATTAGCATGTAATCATAATTTCATAATGCAAAATGACATTGTTTTGGATGTGACAAATATCTAGCACTCTACAGACCTCACCATCATATATAGTATCTGTCAGATTAAAACTGAGCATCGAGAAACTGATACAGTTCAGCAACATAAAGGATAGAAGAAACTTTCAGGTTCTCATCCTGGAATAATTGCATAATGTTTGTTATACATGAAACTATTCTAGATTTCTATTTTACAAAACTTTGCATTTAATTAAAATGCAGAGAGGTGCAGAAATGGGAAACTATACAGTTCAAGAGATTTGCACTGGAGCAAAAGGAAAATAGACCCATTATTTTGCAGCCTGCTGCATTATGACTATTAAGAGGATGCACAATATATCAGTACTTAAGGATACCCTTTGCTAGACTTTGAAGAAGAAGAGCCGTGACAAAAAGAAAGTAATGAGACAAGCTTTCTATTGAGATTCACAAATGGTAAAAAGACAAAAAAGAAGATAATACTATGGGAGCTTTAATATTTTTTATTCATTAGGGAGAATGGTTCATCTTAAACAGAACTGAGATTTAAAATGAATAATATTGCTATAAAAATCTGAAAATAAGCACAGGAGGCTCTAATGCTTAGCACTGTCAGTCGGCACTCAATCTTCCATTTTTTAACACACCATTGTGAAAATGTATTTATCCTACATAAATCTACCTTAACAATACAAAGTATTCAAAAGAAAATTACAATTTTATAGAATATATATAAAACTGTTTAACTGATAGCTTAGGATCAGGAATCATCATACCCCGGAGTATTCTTTGTTAGGGGGCCATTTAATATTACATAAGAAACTGGAGGCAAAAGAACATTCAGCTAACTGTAGCTCTGAGTAATTGTTCAGCTTCGAGCCAGCTTGTCAATGTGTGGAATTAATATTTCTATCTTGAGCATATATGCAGGGGAATATAACTCCCTCTATTTCCACTTTACAACTGCAGTATATAAAATAAGAAAGATCAATGCTGGGGTGCTGTAATCGTTTCTACTGTCACTGCTTTAGAAAGGATACTGAAATGGAATGGAGGGAATGAGCTGCGTGACTGACTAAAAATTAGAAATAACCTACATTATAATTAGACAACAAACTGCAATTTATTTTTTTAATCCATGAAAATATTACAATTGACTTAACTGCCAATAAATGGAAACTAGAATTAAGGCATATATATACATATAAGTTTTTTTTCCTGCTAAGGACAATTAAACATTGACATAATTTACCCATGTACAGAAGGGATACTCCATTACTTCAAACACTAAAATTCTGAACAGTCGACTTTCTAAAAAACATGCTACAGCCTAAATGGAAGTTTTGGGCATAAACTAGGAACTAGTAAACAGCTTTCTTTGCCCTCTGCTCAATAGGTCAAACCTGATGGCTGTTAATGGTCCTATGCTGGTATTAAACCCTATGCATTTTTAAATGGTTCTCCACATTAACACTTACTCTTTCCAATTTATCTCAAGATTCAGAGTGATGACTCTTTTCTTAAGGTTACCTTATCAATGCCCTTGTTCTTCAAAGGAATTTCATTTTCTTTTGTCAAGAAAAAAATTCAAGTATATTCAATATTTTTCACAGTATACAACATATGCTGAACCAGTAATTAAGTCAAGCCACTAGGGCAACTTCTAAAACCACTAATGCCTAAAAAAGACACCTCATGCATTAAACCAATTCTTGAACAACATATATGTGCATATGCTGAGGACTGCCACCTGCTTTACAAACTATAGCAGGGTTAGCATGCATCTGAAGCACCTGATGAGGTCCATAGTACCTGTGCTGGTCAGGAGCACTCTCCCAAGGATGGTTTTTATTCTCAGCACAGAGGGGATTTAGCTGGCTCTAAACAAAATCTGTCTGCTCTTGGTTCATGGACTAAAAAATCTGGAGAGTTAAGTTACTTTATTAAAAAAAAAAAAAAAGAGAGAAGCAGATTTCTAAACAAAAGCGAGGGAGCTGCCTGCAGTTCCTGTGTTCCTGGTTTGCACTCCGCGGTTCTGCCTGCAGCTGAACCACCTGGTACGCGCTCAGGCTCAGGGCCAGCGCACATATCCCAGCGCACAAGGAGCCAGAGCCCTCCTGCACGGACAGATCAGATGTCCCCACAACATTAAGAATACACAATTAAACATTCAAACAGGAAATGCTGTCATTAAGGCCACATGCATGGTTTCAGCTGTACCCACTTAGGCATTGTATTTACAAGGTAGAGAAGCTCCATCCTTATAGAATCACCCTATATTTCATATACCAGGTGAATAACTCATGGTAACTCTGATGTTGCATCCCTAAGATCCTGAAATTCAGTTTATTTTGGACTAAATTTTCATAAAGTTTCATGAGATCTCTCAGACACTGTGGTGAACGGTTCCATCTTCCAAACAGTTCCATGGGATTAAACACATTAAACACACAAAAATAAATTCTTTGAGAAATAGCATGGTTTTTACTGCAAGAACTAAATTTGTGCTTAATATGATAATTCAAATACCTAGATACTTGCTAAAATACTACTTCAGATTGCTTTTACAGTGTAATCTGTAAGCATTAAGTTGCTTACAGACTCGCTTCAGTCAGTCAGTTAGCCTTTAACTGTCGTAATGTGACACCATATCAACAACTGAAATGAACTATATTGCTGGGAACACCAGTAAGATTTCTGTCTAGCTGAAACAGAGTTAATGCAGTTGCCAAGTACTAATAACTACTAAGGCACTGACTTGCTAGGATCTTTTTTCCCTTCCTGGGAACTGCATTTTTAGTGATTACATTTGTGTAATGCAAACAAGTTCCATTTCTGAGAGTTGTTCCCGGCTAGAATTAAGAAGGATTTTTCAAGTCAGAAAAAAATAACTGAAAAAAAAGAAGGAAAATGGGTATACCAACCAATGTAATCCTTTTCTTAGAGCCAAAAATGAATATTTCTGCAAATGACTTTTCACAGCTGGTTTGTGCTGAAATAAGGGACAAAGCGGCATATTCTCACCTACATGCATGTTTTTCTCCATGTATAATATCCACAATGAAAAGATAAATGCTTTCCTTGGCAAGTCTCATCTTCCTTACTCCTATGATAAAAATCCTAGACCAAAAAACCACAGGGTCTAATGACAGCTCTCCATGGGTGGTAGGGGAAGTCAGAAGCTCCTCAAAGAAGCTTCCTCTGAACAGCATGTATAGAAAAGTTAATTGGTTTACTATCATAATACAGTCCCATGAATTAGACAGCACAAAACAACTACAGACTTCTGCTCATTTAAACGGAACTGCTCAGTCTTTAACCTGTTTCAGGAGGTTAGAGCAGGAATCCAATTTCCCCAGTCCTGGCCACTCAGTTTTCCTCTTGCTCCCATTTGCCTTCCAAATCAGTTCAATGAGAGAAACTTGGTCTCTTTTAGCTACTTACTAACTGACCCTAGCAATACAGAATCACTGACCCACCGAACAATTTACTTTGGGAGCAACCTCTGGAGGTCATGTGGCAAAACCTCCACCTCACAGCAGAGCCAATTTCCAAGTCAGAGCAGGTTGCTCAGGGCTTTCTCCAGTTAAGTTCTGGAAATCTCCAGGGATGGAGACTGCGAAGCCTCTCTGAGAAACATTCCAGTGCCCTGCAACCCACACTGCAATTTTTTGCCATCTGTTGCTAACATAACTGGTTTTTGTGCTGTCATATAGTGCACTGTGACTCAGAAAAGGAGATTATTCCTTTGCCTGAGAGTACTGAAGAAATAATTTTACTCAATCCATCCCTGTGAGGTTCTGTGGTTGCACTTGTCAGAGGGGATGTCCCAGCTGCCCCCTCTGATCTCTCAGCCAACAGCTGACTGGGTGTTTCATTACTCTTTTTTTTTTTTTTTTTTTTTTTTTTTTGTATAATTTCCAAAGTTTGAGTAGTTTCATTGGGTACACATTGCTTGGTCACACAGTCAATCCTGTCAGCTTGATCTCCAAAGAAAGCATTCTTGGGTGAAACAAATCTCTACTAGTGCTCTGGATGTTTAACCATGTCACCTGGAAGATCTACAGGAAGAAATCACCAGGCTAATTCCCTAGCAGGTGAACAAATAAATCAGCATGCTTTGCATTACATTCCTTCACTTTGAATTAAGATTTATTCCAGTTCTAGGAACAGCTGCTTTTCCTTGTGCATTAACTTGTATTCTGGATGTTCACACTCTAGACATTCTTTTTGAGGCAAAAATGTACCCCCTATTTTGCCAGCTGTTTTCCAAAACAGCACGGCAGTTCTCAAGCTCTGCAGAGATCCCCAAAGGATTTCACTGGAGGCACAGCTGTTATAAGAGGAACATGAACTTATAGTACTGAAAACTGAATGCTTACACAAATGCCAGTATATGAACGCAGCGACATCTGGCCAAGCTGTCCTCAGCACACGTCTGCACGCACATACAGGCATCTATCCCCACATACGCAGACATGCCAGTCATGGCGCAAAGCAAGATAACTGGGCGACCGCCAGCGGACCTTTAGGACACAAACTCACCGCAGGAGGCTATTCCAAAGGTTACTGACTATGGCACAAAATAACTCACTTCTTCAAAAAGATGTGAGCGTTTGCCAGGCAACACAAGTTAAAAGCATTAAAGTTTCTCTGAAGTGATATTCCTACACCAACAAGCCCTCAGGGAGTCATTTGGAAAAACTTAGTGCAGGTATAATGAGTGCATACTATGTGCATGATTCCAGGTAATGATATCCAGCTCAGTTCTATTAGTGCCAAAATTAATCTTCTTGCTGTCACTCAGAATACAAAACAATGCTTACCTCATTTGAGAAGAATGCTGATTTTCAGGAAACAAAAACATCTCTCCAAAGAAAACTAAAAAGTTAACTATCAATGGCATTGAGAACGGTCTTCTGTCTTGTCCATAAGCTGTGTCTGGGTACCAAACCTTATGTTCAGTTCAAACACTCCAAAATATTAAACACAGGAAGTACAATTCCACCGAAATCAATGGATTTGCATGACTTTGTATCAAACAGTCTCTGAATAACACTAAAATAAATGCTTTTTAAAAATAGAAAAAGTATTCCTTCAAAATATAAAAAACCTGTAGATATGCTGTAAGTTAAATATTTCCTTACATTCAATATAATACCTATAGCCATGGCTGATAGTTAGTAGAGATAGTTACACAGATGGAATTTTAAAGTAGGAAAAGTTAAGATCCAAATTAAGCATTTAAGCTCAGGCCTATGCTGACCTGAGCAATATTTCTGTGAGTCTCTATTTTACATCTGATTTCCAGAAGACTAAAAAAAAAAAAAAAAAAAGGAAATAAGGAAATCATAACCATAGCAGAAAAAAGTACTTTATGTGTTCTGAACAAGTGCATGTTGCATACCTACTGATTTAATCCAGCAGCAAAAGAGATGATGACTGCAGTAAGCACTGGATCAGGTCCTGGATCGGCAATATCTGTCACATACTGTTTTTCCCTAGCTTGTTATTGAATATCTACATTTATATAGTAGAGACATTCCTCTCAGTAGACCATTCTTCTGCTTAGATTTTAAGTGCCTACTCTTAATAACTCACCCAAACTATCATTTTTTAGCTTCAGGCTACTGCTTGACTTTAGAAAATGAATAATTATCTTTTTAGATTGTTGTATACTCTACTCTCTGCTAGACTATTTTAATTTAGCTTTTTTGGTCCCTCATGTGTCTTCTTGAAAAAGCCTATATAAATTTTGTTTCCTTGGTGCTTTCTTCAGTTTTCTTTTATTTGTACTAAATTGTGGATACCATGGAATCAATAAAATGAAATTAACATGCAGTTTGTTATCTGTTTTGTATTTCTGTTTGACTCCTTATGTTCTTCATTGTCTTTTATCCTCCATTTTGTAATAACGGAAGTTCTTCTGAAGGGTGAGAATTGCACCTTGTTCATCAGAATGGAAACCACTCTATTGTTCATTTGGAAATGTAACAATTTTCTCTTTAAGGAAAAAAGACAGCATTTAAATAGCAAGAAACAACATTACCACATAACATTTCAGGTCAAGCAGAGACTATCCTAGCAAAGTCTGCTTAAATTAATTTGCATTGAGGAAGTCCATATGGCAAAGTCAATATATTTTAATTGAGATGTCTGTCATTATGAAGTAAAGTACCACTTTTTAAGCAGCTTATTGTTACCCAAACTCCAAAAGAATTTTAAACGGACATAATTGATATACTGGCAACAGTGCAAGTGCTATTTCCCTTTGGAAAGGTACTAAGAGATTTTTGAATATCAAAAATGGCAAGGAATGTCACATTTTATGTGAAACAATAATTTTCTTCAACAGTTATTTTAAGCTTTCTATAGCACAATCATGACCAGAAAGAAAATGATTTTTTTTTTTTTTTTCCCAATGTTACTGCCATCTCATGCAAAACAGGTGCTCTTTGTGTCAGTTCCCTTGCAAGTCCGGTTTATTTTTTTAATGAAATCTCCTTAACTCAAGGCTCACAATGGTATGCTAGAAAGGCAAAGAAATAAATAAAAATATGTATTTCAATTTTTATCAGTTATATTGCATATATGGCTATTTTCTTTATTGAGAAAATGAAAATGGAAAAGGGAAGACCGGTGACTAGCAAAAACAATTTTCAAAGCATTTGCTGATCTAGCTGATAGTCTTGACACTTTAAATTGCTAACTACTTTTAGTTGGTCCAAATCAAGATAAAAAAAATTAAGTAATTTCCTTTGCTTTAAGCACTTTAAAAGGAAATATTTTGAAAAGAAGCCACCAGGTCTGATTCTGCAATTGTTCTGTTTGCAGAGCGAATAGGGACTTTATCAAAAATTGCAGGACTATACAAAATGAAATGGAAACACAAGGCAATGAGAAACACAAGATCTCAGAACATCGAATATTCTTTGCAATGACATCTCAAAACTCAATGAAACATACATAAAGGTAAAGGAGAATATTTTTTTAATGTAAAGATCAAATTGTGTTAATGAAAATCAATTAAACTGCCTCAGTTTCAAGAGGCATAAGACCCAATACCAATGCAAAAGTCTTTCAAAGACAAACACATCAACTGAGAATGAGGGAAATTAAATACAGTAATGTACAACAGATGAATTTTCAATGGTATTGAAAATTAGGTGAATAGCATAATGTGCATGTTGACTCTTTGACATACAGGACACTTAGACGCTTGGCCAAAGAAGAAAAAAAAATTGAAAAAGTTATTCCTTATTTCCATATTACTTATCATCCTGGGGAAAAGCAAACAAGCAAACAAACAAACCTTGCTTCTATAATCTTTCATTTCATACACACTCTGCACTAAACTTTCCATATGAAGCCATAGCAGTTTGGCATTTAAATGCTCATGGCCCTACAACATAACTTCGCAGTGCTGTGGAAAAATTTATTCACATAATAAATTCACATACTCCCCATGACTTCTAAGGAAGAGATTTTGCATGAAAGGGCTTTCTACTACAGGGTGAAAGAGACTGGTGTGTACTCTGTCAGAAATGAACTGCATGCTTACACGCTGCTTCACAAATAATGCAGTTATTTTCCTACTATGACTTATTTATATATCTAACAACACATATTACTTCTATATACAATGCACACATCAAATATCAATTTTAGATTAGATTTATAAATGCTCTTGGCAGTCAAAAGGAATGTCTGTTTTTCAAAGGAAGACATCTGCCATTTAGGTATGTAATTGAATAGGCCAGGCTTCCAACAGTTCTCTGATGAGATCATAAATGATGCCAAAGGATTTCGTGAATACTAAGCAGGTGTTTGCCCATTTTACCAATGCAGAAGCACAGAGTCATATAAACTACAAGATACGACAGCAGCCTCTCCAAGAGGCCACAAAACTTGCACATCATGCTCAAACACGAATCACTATTGTCTCAAATATAAACAATTAACAAATGGTTTTCCCTACCTCATTCTTGTATTTCCTAACTTACATAAAAATATCATCATGTTTTAAGTAACATAATTGATATTTTATCTAATAAGTAAATGAAACACTTCTACTTTTGAATTATTTTAAATATAAACTGTGCTTTTAGCTTTCAGGCTTTAGAAGCTGTTGCAAGCATAAATTAAACTTTAATTTAATTAATTTAATAGGAATTTTGAGTGTTCTGCATGCATAGTTTAGAATTGTAACACTTTTATAACAAGAGTGAAGTGATCAAATGGCTTGACTTTAATAGTTACATCACATTAAGTAGATTTCTAATTACACTATGGGTTCCAGAGAGAAAACCACCATTAATGAACATATGACCCAGAGCCTTTCAAATTTACTGAACTGTAGGAAGTTTGACACAACATGCCAAATGCTGGTGTGACAGTGAACAAGGAGGGTGCAGTGAGGAGCCCAGTGAATTCCAATTGAATTTTACTTAAGCTGTTAGATCAGCCCCAGCATGGGTTAATGGTGAATGCATGTGGAACTATATGTAATGCTAAATATTCTTAAAAAATCATCTCAAATTGGACTTAAAATTTCAGCCAGGCTACTTATGAGGGCCTGTTTTCATAGGCCACTTCAACATATCACCTGATTATCTATATCCAGAGGATGTTGAAGTACATAAAAAATAAAATAAAATCCATACAAAATGACATGTCCAAAAGACAGAGAAATGCAGCATAGCAGGAGATATTCTCTAATTGTTCTCTGAAAGTATTGCTCTTGGAGAAGAACCCAGAGCCATGAGAAGGTGACTCACAAAGTCCTCAAAGCTTTCCCATAAGAAGTTCTGAAGGAGTTCTTAATGACTCATTACAGAAATCCCTCATGGAACAGTTTTGTTTTTCAATCCACCTGTTTCTTAATGCTTCAAATCATGAAAAATAGAAGTGATGCAATTGCCTCAAGTTCAGTAACATAATCTCGAATATGGAAAAAGGAGATAGGTCTCCAACATTTTCCTCAACTAATGAGTAACTTCTTACTAGACTGATGCTTCTCCTTCTTGAAAAAATTCTCAACTACTTTTTCT